>JAHBCN010006868.1:0-46584 GCA_019359885.1 Listronotus oregonensis
ATATATATATATATATATATTTTTTATATATATATATATATATATATATATATATATTTTTATATATATATATATATATATATATATATATATATATATATATATATATATATATATATATTTGAAATCAAAAAAAAAATTTTTCCCTTGAAATAATAAAAGGGGGTTTTTTTTAAAAAAAGTTAAGTTGCCTATTTTTTGGTTTTTTTTTTGCTTTTTTTTTCTTTTAAATTTTTTAAAGATAATTTTAAAAAACCAAAATTTTTTAAAAAAAAAATTTTTTTTTGTTTTTAAAAAAAAAGGCCCCCCAGGCCACGAAAAATTTAAAGCCCCTTTGTACAAAATGCACTACATTACAGACCTTTAAAAATCAAGTTATAGAATATTTTACAGCTGCCCTTCTCTAAAAAAAAAAAAACAAAAAAAAACGTTTATTTTAAACAGTGCAATTATAAATATTAAAAGAACAAGGGAATTTGGGAAAAAGGTTAAAAAATTTTGCCCCCGAAAAATAACCCAATTTTTGGGTAACTTTTTTTTTATTTACCACCATTCCAACAAAAAATTCTTGGGTCGGCCTCAGTTGGATATTGTTAAAAATCCTTTTAAATTTTCTTTTATTTTATTCCCAATGCTTTCTTACACATATCCTTCAGCTACGCTTGTGAATTGCCATTCCCCATGCCGTTTGAGAACCGGAATATCAGCACCACTGTCCTCAAGAAAAGTGGCAAATGTTTTTCTCAAACAATGACCAGTGCAACTTAAAGCATCAGAAAGTTTTAAAATCCGCAATTGTCTGTGGAGTTATTGCAAAAGTATGAATGCCAACTGGCTTTTGTACGGGTTTTCCAAATAAAAAAGGAAATTTTTGTATCTCAAAAATGGGGGGTTTTTCCCCAAAAGGGTTGAAAAAATTTTAAAATTTTAAAAGAAAAGCCGGGTTTTTAAAAAGCAAAACAAGGGCAAAAGTTTTTTTGGGGATAAATGTTATAAATTTAATTTGAGTTTACATGTTTCCGTTTGAGGGGTTTTTCATATTTAAATTTTCTTTTAAAAAAATTTAAAAGCATTGGTATTTTTTTTGAAAAAGACTTAATGCTTAAATAAGCTCCCAATCTGCATTTTTTCCTAATATTTAGGCAAAAAAAATTTTATTAAAACCCAAAAATTTTGTTTCTATTATAAAAAATAAAAAATGATTTTTTTAAAAAATTTAATTTTGGTTATATAATCTTTTTTGGGTTTTTTGTTATAATCAAAAAATCGAATTTCCAGGATTTTTTCAAGGTGTACCCCTAGAATTCGCTTTTTTGATTATAACTTGTTAAGTACTGCATTTAGATGAAAAGATTATTTAAAGTAAATTAAAGGTTTTGTAAAAATACAAAATTTATGTCATATAATATTTCTTGTAGCTTTTATAGTTTTTGAGATATTGACGTATAAAATTTTCTTTGGCCTAAATATTAGGTAAGAAACAAGATGTCGAGATACGGTTTTTGCGAGCTTATTTAGACATTATTTAGCTACATTTTCATAAAAATAAAATTATACCAATGCATGTAATTTTTTTGAGAAAATTAACCATTTCTGTCGGAAAGTCGAAAAAAGCCCTCTAGCGGCGACATGTGAAACTAACAAAACTTTAAATATTATAAAATGTATAGCCCAAGAGTAGCTCTTTTTAACTAGCCCCAGTTTGTTAAAATCGGCTCAGCTGTTTCGAAGATACAGGGTATGTTTTACGGAAACCTGCAGTCTAAGCCCAAGGTAAATACAAGTTTTTTTTTTTTTCGGAATCGCGTAACGTTAATCTTCTATATCTTTAGTTTTTAAACTGCATAATTCTGCACGCCTACATACACCATTTAAGATATCTTCCGAGTCGTTTTCATCAGCCATTTTGATAATTGTTGTTAAAAAAAAATCGCTCCTCAAAGATAAGTTTGTTTGGATGCTGTCAACCATTGTTGGGAGGAGAAGGAAAAACTTCTGCGGGCAGCAGGTTTCATAGTCTTGACACTCTAGGGATGAAGGAACGAAGAAAGCGGGAAGTTCGGGGCCTCTCTAACTGAACGGTAAAAGGATGCATAAAAGTTGCACTACGTATTGCTCTGTTGGGAGCTGCCAGAGAAGGAATTATACTGGTCAACTCCTGTGAGCAGAAGCCGTGAAAATACCTATAGAAGAGCGACAGATCCCCTACAGCTCGACGGTGGGCAAGAAGAGGAAGCCCAATTGTGAGCGTTGAATCATTAATAAGACGAACGGCCCTTCTTTGAATGGAGTCCAGAATGCTAAGTGTTGTTGGGGACGCCATTCCCCAGACATGAGATCAATATTCTAAAGAGGGTCTGATTTGGGATACGTACAGAGTGTACCTGTTTTTAAATGATAAATAAAGAAAAAATACTGGGAACTGGGAAAATAACGGTGGGCAAGCTCGGGAGCACACTTTTTTAAGACGATTGCTGGTATGCCATCCAGCCCAGACGATTTTTTAGTATTAAGAGAAGAAAGAATACGCTTGATCTGTTTGACTTTAAAAATTATATCGGACATTTTATGAGAAACAGGGACAACTTTGGGGAAAGGGGGAAAATTAAAGGAGGATCAAGCGTAGAATTGGCAGCAAATTGTTTGGCAAATAGTTCGGCTTTTCCTTTGGAGGTAGAGACAATTCCATCTTCAGAGATTAGGGGTGAAAAAGAATTTGTGCAAAAGATCTGACTAATATTTTTGGCAAAGGACCAGAAAGTTTTACTGCCATTTGAGCAAGAGAGAACTTTATCTTTTATTCGATTGTTAAAACGGTCTTTTGCTTCTAAGATAGTCTGATTATACTGATTTCTCGCTTCGATGCTAGCCTGTCGATTTTCGGGACTGGGGTTTTGAAGAAACTTTTTGTGGGCTTGAATTTTTAAAAGTCTGGCTTTGTCACAGGATTTAGAAAACCACCAATAAGTAGTATACGCACCTCGTCAAAAAAGCGATTTTATTTGACTCGTATGGTATTTAAATCCTGGCTTCGCTCGGATTCAAACGTATCATACTTGTCAAGTAAAACTCCACCCTTCTGTACTTAATACGTAATAATCTATTAAATACGTATATCATAGCACGCGTCATTATGAATAAATTGTAAATATTTTAGTTTAAAATAACCACACAGAAATTTAATCTTTGTTTAAACCTAATTTAATCTATTAAGGATTAAGCAAATTTACCGCCTAAATAGACACAGGTGTTTGAAAAACTAAACTAAAATAATTTACAAAGTGGAAATGATAAATTACAAATTTATTTTTACCGGACAGGTCGAATGATAAAGTACCAATAGATACATAAATATGAAGCAAAACGAGGGATAACAGAATTTATAAAGTTTAGAAATTGAGTCCTTATCTTGTAAGAGCAGTCCAGGTTAGAATAAATCCAAGTTGTTTTATAAGTTAAAATTTCCAATATTTATGGAAATTTTTTTGAGCGTTCTGGAATTTGTGTATTTTTTATTTTGAAAAGTAACAGCTCTTTTTAAAAACCATTTTGCTTCACGTACCCGGGTGTCCAAATAAGAAAAGACGCCGGCTGTATGTTAAAAAATATGTTTAGCACATGGTTATAGAAAAATTCTTTTTAGTATAAATAAAAACGAGATATAGCTGGAAATTATTTTTAAATTTCCAAAACAACCGAGAGATGCTGCACTGTAACGGTAAATTAAAAAAAAAACTATTTTCCTCCAAAATTAGCTAGTTTAAGGTACAATATAAATAAAATCAGCAAAAACTCTAACCAATTCTTTCATCGGTTTGGTTAAAAACTTTTTATGGTATTTCCAAAAATAAAGGGTGGGAGAAGATGATAAATAATGCAACTTTTAAGTAGCTCTATCTCCCACATCTTTTATCAAGAGTGATTGAAGTGGGTAATGGTTTAAAAGAAAATTTAAAGCTTTTTCAAATGTCGTCTTTTTTAATGTCGGCTAGTTTGTAGTTTACCAACTAGAGGGCGTTGTTTAAGGAAAACTCGGTTTTTCGAGATTTTTTGAGAAAGTTAAATACGATAATATGATTTTTTTATTGCAGATATAAAAGCGGATAATTTTTTTTTTTTTTTAAATCTTGGGACAGTCCACGAAGGCTGATGCCTAAGTACTAACGTACCGTGGGTGTTTTAGGTGTGGTGAGAGGGAGTTTGTTCACATGGAACTTAAACATTTGGAGATTGGAAGGAGAAGGAAAAACTTCTGCGGGCAGCAGGCAGTGCCTTTTTTTCCACTAGGCCCATTAGGCCCGGGCCTAGGGCCCGTAGTCTAGAGGGGCCCGAAAATCGCCATATATTTTTATGACAAGAAACAAAAACCTTTATATTTGAATTTATATCTAATTATTAGAAAATAAATTTATATCAATTTATTTGGTACAACATTGATTTTAACAAACCTTGATAATATTCTGCATTAATACTATTACTATGATGTTATCGTCGCTAAAATTCTAGTATCAATGATACTAATAAAAAATAGCAATAGAGAATAAATTATAGTCAGTTTAAATTTATAAAAATGTAATTTTCTTTTTCCTTTTGTTTTATTTATTAATGCGTTCCGACGTTGCCTATAAACACAAACAAATTATAAATATCTATGTGTCCACATATGTATATATGTCGTAGCCAGAATATAAAACCTGTCGTTTTATAAAACACCTAGTCGTTTTATAGGGGGCGAACAGGTTGTCAAATATTATTTATCGGTTCAGCTATTTTATAAAACCACTCGGCGTTTTATCAATGACTACTCGGCCAGATTATCAAACGCTAAAAAGAAATTCATCGTTTGACATTGTGGCGGCTGATGCATTCTAGCCAGCATTAGCCAGATTGTCAAATTTAGAATTAATAAAAACACAAAGAACACAATGTACAATTGGCCAAAAACGTGCAGCTGACCAAATGGTTCAAATAACTAAAAACAAATTCAAGGATTTGCAAGTGGGGAAGCATGTATCTGTGGAAGTTCCAAAATTTGCTAAGGGTCCCCTTGACCCAAAAGAAGTACTAGGAAACATTTTGAATATACGAAATGGAGAATACCAAATAGGTACAGAGCATGGTCGCCTTAATCGATGGTTTTCCAGAGACGAATTAAATCCAGTTGGCAATTCTAATTTTAATCCGTTCGTCACACCAGATGTTAATATCACCTTTAAAGGGGAAACAGTTTTTTAAGATTTCGCAATTTGGAGGACAAGGATTTAAAAAATGTCACTGCAAACCTAGTAAACTGCAATGCTGCACTAAGAGATCCCTTTGTTTGAAGGCTCACGTAAAATGTACAAGTAGGTGCCATTTCAGTGGTCCATGTTCCAATAAATGTATAAATAAATTAAAACTTAATTTGTTTTTTTTTTTATTTAAGTATGCTTATGTAAATTTACATATACGAGTATGAGAATGTTATTTTTCTTCGAATTTTTAGTATCTTTTGTTAAAAAATAATAAATTTTTATTTATTTGTTTTATTAATGAAATAAAGCGTTTTTTTGCTTGGTTGGCTTTGCACAGGAATGCATACAGCCACTACATTTAACGTATTATATTATTCCTTTAACTGTCTTATAGGTAGAGATCGAACGCTGTTAGAATAACACCGATACGTCACGGTTTTATACGGGTTTGCCATATGAGACCGTGACGTATCGGTGTTGTTCTTACAGCGTTCGATCTCTACAAACCTATTTTTTTATCTACTTAATGCTGTCAAATATGTATCTTTATCTATGGTATCAGTATATTTTATTAAATACTTTTAAATACAATTCGTATTTTACAAACCGACTAAAGTACTTCACCCACCAGAATGTTAAACGGTAAAAAAACTTTATCGATTAACAATCTGGCTGAGTAGTCGTTTTATAAAACGCCTAGTCGTTTAACAAAATAGCTAGCCAGATATCAAAATAATGAACCGAAAATTAATATTTGACAACCTGGCCGCCCTTTATAAAACGACTAGGCGTTTTATAAAACTACAGATTTTACATTCTGGCTACAACATATACATAGGTATTATATTTTTTCTAAATGTAATGGGGGGAGGGGGGCAAAAAAAATTATGTGGCCTAGAGCCCGCTCTGGTTAAAAAACGGCAGCAGCAGGTTCCACAGTCTTGACACTCTAGGGATGAAGGAACGAAGAAAGCGGAAAACTCGGGGCTTCTCTAACTGAACTGTAAAAGGCTGCATAAAAGTTGCACTACGTGTTGCTCTATTGGAAGCCGCCAGAGAAGGAATTATACTGGCCAATTCCTCTAAGCAGAAGCCGTGAAAATACATATAAAAGAGCGACAGATCCCCTACAGCTCGACGGTGGGCAAGAAGAGGAAGCCTTTCTGTGAGCGTTGGATCATTAATAAGACGAACGGCCCTTCTTTGAATGGAGTCCAGAATGCTAAGTGTTGTAGCGGACGCCATTCCCCAGACATGAGAACAATATTCTAAAGAGGGTCTGATTTGGGATACGTACAGAGTGTATCTGTTTTTTAAATGATAAATAAAGAAAAAATACTGGGAACTATTTTAAAGTTTGTCTTGTATTCACTATGAAACAGAATGAACAACAAAACATAAAAATGCCGTTATTGGGGTACTTATAAACTCTAAGATAAATATTAGTCAAGTAGGCTTGGAAATAAAAACAAGAACAAAAGATTAGAAAACGACATGACCTATTTAAGTTAACAGTTGTCAGTTCCAATCCATTTTTTAAATAGGTGCTGCCTTATTAGAATCTAATCTGCATAAAAAAAATCCAAAATTGCATTGAAACTGACACCTGTCAACTTAAATAAGTCATGTCGTTTTCCATTTTTTGTTTAATTTTCAGACTCACTTAACCTATATTTAAATTGGAATTAATAAATGCCCCCAATCAAGACAATTACGTGTTTTTGATTGTTTATTTCATTCTTTAGTAGATGCAATACGAACTTTAAAATAGTGTCTAGAATTTTTTCTTTTAAACCTTTAAAGAAATTATTTTTAAAAGTTTCCAAAAAATCAAAAAGGTTTTATAAAAATTTGGGGAAAAACCGGTTACTTTGAAAGAACTTGTAAGCGAAATTTCAAACTACCCAAAACGCGATGTTCGCCCAAAATTTTTAAAAAAAAGGAAAAGGGAATTTTTATTTTTTAACCTTTAACAAAAAATAAATATCGTTTTTTAACCCTTTTCCCGTATAAAATGATGAAAAAACAGAGTCCCTTAAATAAGTCTAGTGGTCAACTACAACCAAGCCGACACCGAAAAAAATTTTAAATTTTTTTTTAAACGAGTATCTACAACTACTTTCGATAAAAGATGTGAGAGATAGATCTATTTTAAAGTTGCATTATTTTTTATTTTTTCCCCCCTTTTAAAATACAAAAAAACCTAACAAAACTGATGCAAAATGTTGTTTGCTGTGAAATTTAAAAATTGTACCTAATACATAATTTTAAAAAATATTTTCTAATTTAGTTTCCCCATCTCGCGGTGATTTTTAAAAACTTAAAAAAATTTTTCCTATTTTTTTAACCATTTTTACAAAAAAAATTTTTTCCCCAAACTTTTAAAAAACTTAGAGATACACCCCTCTTTTCTTTTAAACACCGGTACAATGGAAATAGCTATTTATTTTTTGACGCTTCGTGTAACAAAACTAATTGGTTTTTAAATATAAAATGTTATTTGATTTTGTGATTTGTCTAACACCCTGTATAAATATGATGATTAATATAACATGTCCCTAGCTAATTAATCCAATTCAAAACTGCAATAAATCGTCAAAAAGGTCCCAATTGAGACGATAACTACTGATTAAATTTGTCGCACAATGAAACTAGGATGCCGTTTTAACCCAAGAGATTTGGTAATATGTGTTAGTAACAATAAAATGAGCTTGATAATAATTTTTAATTAGATATTCTACATAACGGTAAAATAATTTTATTTTTTACTACATGTTTACCACATGTTTACATATTTTATTTATGTAAAACTACTTATAGTGCGGAAGGTAGCGCTACATTGTTTTTGGAAAGCCATCTACTCACCATCACAGAAGACTACATAGACACTAAAGTCAGTTCTGCAGACACTCCCTAATTACTTGGTCTACTAAAAAGAACCTTTTTCTTTTTAAAACTCGCAAATCATTAAAAAACTTCAGGAAAAGACAGGAAGAAACACGGCAAGAGACAAGTAAGTTCTTCTTCTTGTTAGGTCAAATTCGAAAGTTGTTCGGCTAAGCCCGAAAACCGAAAGTCGTTCGGCTAAGCGGGTAATTTGAATTCAAAACCTTTCGTCTGCATGCATTTATCAATTTTTTCCTTTTTTCCAATTTCCAGCTAGCAGTTGGAAATGTATAAAATTTGCAGTTACTGTACATTTAATTTAAGTATGAATTAACAAAAATTTGACTACAGCGAGCACTGCAATTGATTCAGCTTTCCCCACCATATACTCCGTTCCCTGCCTACATTACTTTTTTGATAGCATCAACAGTTACCAAGATACTCTATAAGAGTTGAAAATGTGTGCTTGGATTGTAAGCCCTTTATTTGACTGTCCCAAAATAAAAAAAAACAAAGTTACTTTTCAAACTTTTATAATTTACCATTACTTAAGTGAAAAATCCTTAAGAAAACGTAATAAGTTATAGCCTTTCCGGGCCGCGACAAGCTTAAAAAGAAATTAATATATTCGTTTTTATCTTCGCGAAAAATACGGCCAACGTATTTTTCGTAATACATATTTTAAATTAATGTGCCAGTAACAATAAATTTTTCTCTTATTACAAAAGTTTAACCGTAAATTATATTTACCTTTTTCGGCTTATTACGATTCAGTGATTTTATTTATAGTCCAAGAGCTGACTCAACTTCGAAGTACAAAGCTACAATTTTGTGTATGTTTAATTAAGTATGAGTTAAATAAAAAAGTTAATGTCTGAAAGTCTGTCTTAAAGTAAGGTTTATTGGGCCTGAAACTTTTCGATGTTTTTTGAAAAATAGGGCACTTTTATACATTATTTTTCATTACGGGAAAAGTACTATTGCTAAAATTTCGAAATAATTCTATCCCAATTCCGAGTATTTGTACTATATTGTGGTAAAAATTCAAGTAGCTTGTGTAAATACTACCGGAGATGTACGACCGAGTTACGGTCTCGTTGTTAAAGTTGGCAATGGACTTAACAATGTGTTAAATTTAACAAAGAGGTAAAAATGAAAACTCTTGGCAACAGGGCTTAAGTTAAATGGCAAAAAAAAATAAAAAATAAAAAATAATTACCTTGCACAAAATTTGAACAAAATAGGTTTGGGACTCTAACAAAGTAATTTTATATATTTTCCTTAAAAAAGTACAATAAATAGCTCAAATGATTAATACTGCCGAACTTCTTTTTTAACGGGGTATTTAATATAACTTATGCTTTTTACATTTTATTAATAAATTCAGGTAGTATATCATTTAGAAGAGACAAAATATTTGTTTTTTTTTAAATTGTTGTTATAATTTAATTAATATTAGTAAAACTGTTTATTTACAAGAATTTTATTACTTACTGCTGTTTATTATTCATCTATCCTTTTTAAAGACAAAAGAAATATAATAATTTTTTGTTTATTTATGTATTTATATATGTATAAATTAACAGAACCTAGAAAATGCTTCTAGTTTCTTAGGTTAATGGCGTGTCCAAAGCTATGCCATGCGGTACTAAAAAAAAACGTTAGAGACCCCCTGTGGTATATGTCCAATATGCCCCAATGCCTTGTTCGAAATCCAAGGCAAACGCAGTCCGGGGTGTAAAATTTGATCTAAGAATTTTGCATCGCAATAAAATAGTTATCTTCCTAATAAGTGCGCAAAGTGATACTTTGCCGCACGCCAAAGCAGTTGGACGAACGACGCGAAGCGGAGTTCGGATAAGCTTTAAGTGCGGAAAAGTCACTTTGCACAAGTATTAGGAACAATACTTTTCTACTTGCGAATACTTTTTCTACGACCGTTTTATTAAAGAATGATTATTAGAAATATACGAATATTTCAGTAAAAATTAAAAATCCAAAGTAAAGATTTATATTTTTATTTTAACTGATTATACAAAAAAAACTATTATTAATTATTATTAACAATATTAATGTTATAAGTACAATTAGTTGCATGTTGAAGGTTTATGGCCGATTTCAACTGAACTGCGTCTGTGGAACAGGACATTTCATCTGGCTTCTTGAGAGTTTTTGGCTTGTTGCAGTTTAAAATTTTTTGACCTAAACCCCTTTTTGTAGCCTGTTGATTCTTCAATGTATCCCTCGGCTACCGTTGTCAATACTAAGCGCCTAACCGCTTTATATCTATGAGTCCTTTTCCGAAATTTGCAAGTAACGTTGCAGAAGATCGCCAGAAGCTGTGGCCGGTATATAGCTCTGGATTCGGCAACTTTAAAATGCTGCAGAGGCATTCTTCCCAAATGTATTGATCCCAACGCATTTTTGTGTGCAAATTCCCTTTGAAAATATACGAAAAACCGTTGATAAGTTGTCGGTGGCCGTAATGCTGTATACTTCCGATATAAGAACAAATACTTTCCGTCGTTGATCTCTTCAGACAGGACGAAAGTACGTAAGGTATATTTTTTTGCGTCTGGAATCTTCACAACAATTAGGTTGCCTTTGTCCTCGATGTCGGATGTTTTCATTTTTGCGAGTTCTTCTCATCTGCAGGCACCAGCAAGTCCGAAAATGGTCGCAATTTTTATCAAAAGATATATTTCATCAGGTGCTTCATTAATAAATGTAGATATTTCTTCTTTTGAAAAAATCCTTGACTTTTTTGGCCGAAAGCCTACATTTTGTTTCTTAATAAATGCTGCTAACTTATAAAACTTGCCAACATCTACATTTTTCTTGATCTTTAAAACACTTTTCAGCATGATGTATTTCGACCATAAAGTATTTGGACCAAATTCCTTGCTTAATTTGAGAAAATAGGCTAAAAGTACCTTCTCTTTCAAAGTTCTAACGCCTTTTTCTTCACATCATGTTTGAAATTAATTATACTGTTTCTCGTACTTTTCTTTTGATTTTGCCGGCAGGAGCCCTAAGTTGGCCAAACTTGCGGCTTTTAAAACATCGTCTGGAAATTCTTCCTCCATTCTTATAAACTTATTTTAGCAGATCATGCTCTAGGGCGCGGAAAAATTTTCATCACTAGAAAGCTACTCATAATGTCCATCGCAACCTTCGAAGATATACTGCTAGAGGCAGTCTTGCAACTGGGTCATGCGATCGATCTGTGTAAGAGAAAAAGAAGAATAAGAATACAACATTTCCCTCTCGCTCTACGTGCTGAGTAGTCAACGTTATTTTTCATAGTATTTTGTCTAATCTAGAGGTAATACTACTTTAATGGTCAAGAAACATTTTATAAGTTAGATTCAAGTAAAAATGTCGTCACTTTAGATTTTAGGAAGTTAGGATGTTGAATCAATATTCGTTACTACGTTTCTTTAAAAAAGTATAGAAGTCATAAGTAGTGGAAAAGATTCTCTAATAAAAGTTTTGCTTGTTCTGTTAAAAGTAAAAAACGTCCAATTTTATCAAAAGTAAAAATCAAAGCGGTGGCTATTCCATCACTGAATTTATCAACAAAATGTAATAAGCATGAGTTATATTAAAGAACATGTTCAAAAACCAAATTTAAAGAAGTTCTGCAGTATTGGTCATTTAAGCTATCTATCGTACTACTTGTTTTTAAGAAAATATATAAAATGACTTTGTTTGAGTGCCAAACCTATTTTTATCATATTCTGTGCAGGGCAATTATTTAAAAAAAAAATGTATTTTTAATTGATTTTCAAAGCAAAATTCCGAATTTAATTTCTTTTTTATCCAGTTGCCATGAATTGTTTAAAAATGTGCTACGTTGTCGAAGTTTTATCATGTTTCACTCTTTGTTAAATTTAACCCATTGTAAAGTCCATTGCTAACTTTTACAACAAGATCGGCACTCGGCCGATAAATTTTTAAACTTTACATTTTAAATTTAATCCTAAAGTTTCAGTAGGTTCTTCTGGGGTTTACTCGCCAGGAAAGTTTTTATACAATGGAACCGCTTCGGTATTGGATTCGGGGTATTGCGACTAAATGTGCTCACCCCTATTGATCCCTATGAATTGCAGATCGCCTGAAACCAAAAATACTCTCCAAAAAATTCAAGATTCTAATCATCTCTTCGGTGGCAAGTCGGCCACCTTTGTCAAGATAAAATTAAAAGAAAAAAAAATGTAAAGTATATTTTAAAGAAAATTTTTAATTAAAAAGTAAGGAAATTTTAAAAGCTTTCCAAAATTTATGACATTTCGTCAAAAATCTTAGAAATATTGTCTAATTTAAAAAGTTTTAAGCCTGATAAAACTTGAAACATGAACCAACTGGCCAGACATTCATTTTTTATTTAACTAATATTAATTTATTTGCCATATACACAAAATGGTACCACGCACCTCAGTGAGAGTGGCTAGCTCCCCGACTATTAAAACGGCATAAAAGTGGAAGAAAATATGTGCGATAAACATTGAATCTTTATGAAAAATCGATAATTTAATCATTCTGCGGCAGGCGTATCACCGCTCTTGCATACCGTTTTCACTAATAATATGATTTGCTGGCTTTGTGCAAGTCTTGTATGTACGATATACGTATATAAAAGGTAAACCGGATATTGGGATTTATTTTTATGTACTGACGGTGAAATATTCTCACCGAATTTGCTCGAAGCAAAGATAAGAAATGAAATTTATTGATCATAAGAACTTTGTCATTGTATATATTAAAATAAATGTTCTCACAGTACACCTGGCAGTGAATAAAATGTGTTCCTTTGACTCCCATTATTATAAATTTTTATTACGACTACGTTTCAACCGCTTCGTCCAGAGATTTAATTTGATCTACGAGGAGCTTTCAAATATAAATCATAATTTGGCTGTAACTTATTATTTAACTGCATTAAGTATATGATAGGAGCGACTTTTGGTATTTCTAACAGGAAGGGCTTAATAGTCTTTATAATTTACTTAAAAAAAATTGTGCGCATCCCCAACATTCGCAGTCTTTTTTGAGCACTCTATTTACAAATGTATGAGCCGTGCATATGTTTATAAAAAAATTAGCAATAAAACAAGTAATAATAATAATTTTTTACAAACAGTTCAATTGAAATAATTGTGCATACCAAATAAAATAATAATACAAATATTTTAATTAAAATGTATAATGTTATCTACAGGGTTCCCCATAATAGACCAATTGTCCCAATAGATAATAGATATTTTGATATTAAAATAAATTCTATATGAGATAAGTCAATACGTTTTTCTTTATACAGGGTGTCCTGATAAGGTCGTCCTCCGGCGATATCTCGAAAACATAGCACAGCTTTCGGAAAAAAAATATTTATAGTAAAACCCGCCATAAGAAAATGCTGGAAATTATTTTTAAGTATCTAAGTCCACCGCTAGAGGGCGTAAAACTAAGAACTAAATTGAAAATACGGATTATTTAAAAATATGCTATATTAACTTATGCCGTTGATAGTTTTTATACAAACTAAGTAAAATGAAGCAACTTTTTTCTTTTAAGCATTTTTTCCTAACTTGTCAAATATAGGAAAGGGAGAAGCGAATGTACATTTGAAAAAAATTAAATAACTTTTTTTTGGCTTAACCGATTTTGATAAACTAGGTATCGTTTAAAAGAGCTTTTACCAGGGCTTAAGATAAAATATTGGTTTAATAAATTAATTTTTTTGTTTCATCCCTAGAGACTAATTTATGTCAAAGTTAAAAATTTTGTCATTTTTTTTGAAAAGCTTAAATACAATGGTATTATTATTATAAGCCCATTAAAAAAAGCATAAAAAAACAAAGAAGTTAGTAAAAACCGCATTTCGATATCTTAATTAATTCTCGAGTTATTGCCGAAAAACTGCATTGCTGCTTGTTATTAGTGAAAAACTTTAGACGAGAAAAACTTAATGTGCAAGGTATTTACTTCGATGGACAAAAAGATAAAACCGTTCAATAAATTTCCTTGGGTTCAAAACTGCATAGAAAGGTAGCTGTAGAAGAACATGCTGTAGTGAGAGAACCTTGATCCGAATATTTAGGTCATGTTATTTCTGCTACTGGATCTGCAAAAGATACAAAAGAATGTTTATTAAAGTTTGTTGATGAAAGAATCAATACGTGTGGTTTAGTTGCAATAGGCTGTGACGGTACTGTGGTATTCACCGGACCTAAAAATGGCGTAATAGCTCAGATGTTCTAATAGAATACTAAGTTATATGTGGATGGTAATGCCTTCCAGAAATCTAACCATCTTGGCGACTTTTGTTTTGAAATTATATGCACCTACCTGGTTCAATATAAAGGTAAAATCTTCTTGCTTAGATGGACCAAAGCATTTGTTGGAAATGATAAAACGATCAAGATAAATATCTGCCTCAAAATATTTTAAAAACAAACTCGTTCTTTGCTCATCCACAGAACCTGTTACTTAGCATGTTAAATGACGAAAGGACACATATTCGAGAACTAAGCCTACGGCGTATATTAGAATGCAGAAACACCAGTATTTCTGCTACCAGTGCTACACTAAGAGAATTTACGGTACCAAAGCTAAATTTTGGTGCAAACACTTACGAGGCTTACTGGCAACCATGCAACGTCCAATTGTCGAGTCAATTTTAAAGTTAGAACTACTTGAGCTTATAAAGTCAGTTCCCAAAATGGATCTAGTAAAATTTCCATGCCACACACAGGCTGTGGAGAAAATGGTAAAGCTAGTCACAAAAGCATCATTAGCAGTTGCAGGAACAGAAGCTAGGGATGGCTTTATAATGACAAAACTAAAATCAAGGTCTGAAATGTCTAAATTCAATACTAAAAAAGATTTTAATTAAATATCATTGGATGTGGGAGGGTGAGTGAAGCTCCAGGTATGGATACCTTCTCGTGGTCAGTTCTGGGTGGTTTATTATCAAAGTTTTTTTAATTGTATAATAAATTAGCGAAGGTCCGTACAAAATACCAAAAATTTACTGGTTTTTTAAACATCTCAATATTTACATGCGTTGTGGCACCTGAAGATAAAGTCCAAAAGCGATGAAATTTTAAACGTTAAACAACATACATGTGTAGCACTTATTTAATACTAGCCCATTTTCAATTTCCAAAAAAAATTTTTTTTTGCATTTTTCGCTCCACCCTAATGCACATTTCCAGTTCCTCTTTAACAGGTTGACAAACGCTTAAACACTTTTTTAATAAAATTTCGTCTTTCGTAATACCTTATGGCATATTGTCTTGCTGCAATAGAAGCATTTGAAAATTTTTTAAAATAAACGGCAAGCATATCGTATGCCTCGGTGGGGGAATAAGACATAATTTAAAATTACCTAATAACGATTAACAACACTACTACTAATAATAATAACGATGAACTGCGATAAACAAGAACTAAATTTAAAATTATCAGGTTTGACAAACAATGCACTTGTCATTTTTAACGTCCCTGTTTACTGTGACTTTTGACGTCCCGGCACTCTCGATAAAAACGCCGCGTTGTTTATCTGACAGCTTAAAATATTAAAGGATTCGAGTAATGCAGTTTTTCGGCAATAACCCGAGAATTAATTAAGGTATCAAAATGCGGTTTTTACCACTTTCTTTACTTTTTTATGCTATTTTTAATGAGCTCATAATAATAATACCACTGTTTTTAAATTTTTCGAAAAAAATGACAAAATCTATAACTTTGCCACAAATCAGTCTCTGGGGATAAAACAAAAAAATACATTTATTATACCAATATTGTATTTTAAGCCCTGGTAAAAACTCTTTTAAACAAAACCTAGTTTATTAGAATCGGGTAAGCCGAAACAAAGTTATTCAATTTTTTTCAAATGTACAATCGCTCCTCCCCTTCCTATATTTGACAAATTAGGGAAAAACGCTTAAAAGAAAAAAGTTTCCGTATTTTACATAGTGTGTGAGAAAACTATTAAAGACATAATTAAATATGGCATACTTCTAAATAATCCGTGTTATTAATTTTGTTCTTAGTTTTACGCCCTCTAGCGGCAGAATTAGAAACTTGAAAATAATTTCCAGCATTTTTTCGAAGCCGATTTTACTATAAATATTTTTTTCCGAAAGCTATGCGATAGAGGGTTATCGAGATATCGTCGGAGGACGACATTATCAGGACACCCTGTATATTATTATCTTCTATGGCCTTTAGGATTTGAATCAACATATTTTTAATCGAGTAGACACCTGTCACAAAACTAGAAAACATTGATTTTCGTAAAATGTAAATTTTTCTAATAAAGCATCATTAGATCTGAACACCTTATTTAATGTTTAGTTTTAATTCTCATGGATTATTCAGTTCCACAACGATTTTTTTGCGTGAAACCAACAACCGAATATCCAGACCTCATCAGTTGTGTAAAAAAGAAAACTAGTAATAAGGTGATGTATGACGTTTAATTTATTATAAATAACTCGCGCCATAACTTCAAATAATAAATTTTCTTCGTAGATAAAAGTCACTAGAACCTTGCTAAAAACATAGAAATGGGGATTTTTTTTTGCTTTTTACTTTTACTTATTGCCATGACAAGTGGAATACATTATTATTATCCTAACCTCTCAACTAATTCGGCTTTAATTCCTCCCCAAGGACGACCATGGCACTTCAACCATCGTCGTAACTAAACACAATTGTGGGCTTCTACGGTAGGATGCACTAATAAAGCACCATCAATAAATTTTTTAGTTACTTGCACTGACACAAGGGGTGAAAGTGCCCGAAACTTTCATATTGCCACCATATAACTATGACACTTGCGCTAAGCATACCCTTAAAAGGCCTATATACTGGAGCAAAAAAATCTACAACAAACATACGATTAACAAACAGATTTCCAGTATATTTTTTGAAATAAAGGTCCACTCCTTTGTTTTTGTCATCAATAAACTTTTTAGTAGAATTCAAAATTTCCTTAAAGTGTTAGACAACGGTATGCTTTAACACATAACACTAAAACCCTGAATTTTCATTATCTTTATTTGTTAATTGATATACATTATTTCGGTTAGTAAAGTATATTTAACCGTTTTAAAGTAACAATTAATTCTCAAGAGCTACGACTTATATACTATCCGTTGTTTACCAAAGCTTGACCGATTTTTTACGGTTTAGCAATGGCTGCCAGATATTGGAAATGTGGGTCGATACTGGGCATGTTGCAGTTTATTAATAAATAAGTTGGTCAAGTTGTTATTTATTATTAAATGATTGTGCCTTAATTTAAAATGTCGAAGAAATGTTTAAGCTACTTCTAAATAGTGCATTACTTCCAGAGCTTACCATAACTAGGTGCATAAATATTGCGAAAAGTTGTAAAACAAAATTAATAATTACGGAGCCACAGTGTATTTTAAAGTAAAAAATTTGCATCTTCCAATTAAGTATTTTAATTCATTTAAGTTTACGGTTTAACTTAAAAGAGCTAGTTGAAATTTCTCTTACTTTTGCGAAAGCAGAGTGTTCAGCACTTGTCAGAAAAAGTTTTGTTGGTTTAAAGTTATGCTAAATTTTGTTAAAAGATAAATTGCCCATCAAATTAAAATTAGTTTTGCTCGTTTTGATTTATGAATTATCTTTTTTGGTGTAGAGTTGACGTACTATTTGTATTTTACAAAATTAAATATGGTTTTCTTTACTTAATTAAAACTATAAAGTTAAATTAATTTTACAAGGATGGTCTGAAATGTTCTCGGCTTTGACCAAAGAGAGCATCTCTGCAGCGAATTTTTATTTTTAGGTTGGTACATCCATTAAAATTGTATATTTTAAGGCGCAAATCATTTTGATATATATTTTTCCAAATAGATGTTTAAAATATACGTGTTTTTTGCATTCTTAAAAATTGCAAAAATTGAATATCAAGCTGTTTTATAATTCACTGTTTTTTAACCACATTTTTTACTTTCATTGCCAGATTGCAGAAATATTACTTTATTTCAGACACATATTACAGGTTTCTTATTAGGTCAAGCCTTTACCAATAATTACCTAAATGAAAAATTTTGCAACCTCACCAGAAGGTACAATGAAGAAACTATTAAAGGTTGCAGATTTAAGTTTTTTCAGCTATGATTTTTTTTAATGCCTATTCTTATTTTTTATTTTTTACTAGCATTCGCCCGCGCGGTCCACACAATTTTTGTGTGGTTTTTTTCCCTTTCCTTCAACTCTATCGCGTAACATTACATCACGCTTCCCCGCTCCGTCACACACTACGCGGTGTAGCGCGCGTCGTGCAATTATTTTTAATCGTATCAATAGCCTATATACCAATTTTTAGTCCATTCTACCCATTAAGAAGGCAATTTCCTAAAATCCTTTCTTAGCTGACGTCTTTTATTTTTCTGGGTAACCAGAAGTCTAATTACCAACTTCCATATTTACAACTTTATAAATAACATTTTTTAATACAAACTTTAATCCCCATTTTAATTTCCTACCCCTTCCCCGCCCCTCCAAAAATGTAATTCGAAACATGTTAAAACAGATTATTTTAAATTTTAATCAAAGTTAAATACCAATTTTCATCCTTCTAATTCCAGAAATGATAAACTTCGATCTAAACTTTTACCCTTCAATTTACCCCTTTAGGAAGAAAGTTTTCTAATATACTTTCTTAGCTGACGTCTCCTATTTTTCTGCGTAATCAGAAACATATTTACCAACTGTAATATTTATAACTTTAAAATTGACATTTTTTATATAAACTTTTACACCTCTTCTCCCAGAGGGTGTAATTTCAAAAATGTTAAAACAGATAATTTTTAATCTACTTAACATAACAATTCAATCTAACCTACATAACAATTTTCATACTTCTGAATCCAAAAATGTCGAAGTTTCACACAAACTTTTACCTGTAGGGAAAGGGAAGTTTCCTAAAATCCATTCTTAGCTAAGGTCTTCTATTTTTTTTTAGTTATCAAAAGTCTAATTACCAACTCCCCTATTCACAACTTCAAAAATGACAATTTTTCTGTACATTTAACTTTCATCCCCAACAGATGTCATTTAAAAAACATTAAAACAGACCATTTTTAATCGTAATCAGAAGCCTAAATACCAATTTTTATGCTTCTAAGTCCAGAAATGATGAAGGTTCAATACAAACTTTAACCCCGGGGATAATGAAGAATTCTAATGGTAAAAGAATTTTTTAAACCAATCCAGTAGTTTTGGAGTATTTTCAATGCAAACAAACAAACAATCAAATCTTTCCTCTTTATAATACAGTGTAACCTCTATAATCCGGACACACTTAAATCCGGACATCCAGTACTCCGGACACTAACTTTTAAAAAGTCATAATCCGGACGCTTCTCTTTATTCCGGACAGTCTACGCACGTGCGCATTTTTTTAATTATTCAAGCCTGTCAGAGCGTCCTTGCCATTGGAACTTGCTTAAAGAAATTGTAGCATCTAAGACTGACATTCCTACAACCTTAAAGTGCATTAATCTTAAAGGCGTAGTTTTTTCGTTACAAAAAGAATGGTACCAAGTGCATCAACACGTAATCAAAAAGCCATGAAAGCCATTACTGTCCACCCAGGAGGTGGGTTTGGACGAAGAGGATGAAGAAGAAAACATTTCTCTGGCAACTTATGCAATGAATATTAAAAAAGGAAGCATGGATCACAGGAAGTAAATCTGAGACTGACATCTTATTAACAGATAACGATATTCTTGCTGAAATAAATGACGTGGCAAATGATGTAAAGGGCGAGTCTTCTTCTAGCGATGGTGATTTGCAAATTGTGGCAATAGTTAAACACCAAGATGCCGCAAAGTCTATTAGCAATTGTATCTAGTAGGCATCAGAAAACAATATACCAGACAACCAAATTGAGTTACTTTTTAAATTAAAGAATATTGCTGTAAAAAAAGATTTGGAACGTATTTCTAGTTTTTAAAATATCTTTTGTAATGCAAAATGCATACCAATTCTTTAATATTTTTTTATAAGGCAATATTTTTCTATTAATAAATAAGTATTTTATGAATTATTCTGGATTGTACTTGTGTTTTTGCTTATATTTAGTCATCCGGACAAATCACTTATCCAGACACCCCCCTTACAATTAATTGTCCGGATTATGGAGGTTATACTGTATTAGTATAGATTACTATATAGTAGATGATAGAACGGATTTACCACTTAACCTGTTTTTCCTTAATTTTATGAATTAAAATAGACGAAAAATATGGTAATTGACAATATAAAGAAAGTAACAAAAATTTGTTTTAATTTTTTTTTAACTCACCGAAAAATTACAAAGTTAGCCTCCCGGGCAAAAAACTTTCTTAGCTTTTACCCACAATTGCGTTTAGCACTTGTCAAGGAAAGTTTCTCGTGTTTAAAATTTTATAAAATAAATTTAAAAGATAAATTACCTGTCACATTTTAATTAGCTCTACCTATTTCAACTTTTAAATGTCTTTAATTTTCGAGGCTGATGAAAAGCAAAAACAGTAGAGAAAACGTTCTGTTTGAGCAGAAAGTTTTGCCCAAATATTGCTCTTGGGAAATATAATCTTAATTGTTAATTATTAAGGAGCTTAAAAGAGGGTCAACAATGTCATAAAAACAATCCCTTTAGCCGCAAAATAATGGTTGTGACAGATAAACGAGAAAATTTAAAATACCAGTTTGATAGAGGTTACTTTGGGCGGAATTATTACACGATAGGGGGACCCAAACATTTTTTTACCAGGTAAAAATTTACAAAACAAAAAGATCTTTTAAAATAAACACATATTTTTTATGCGGATTAGTACAGTTACTCAAGGTAAAAATAGGGTATAACCTCCGAATTCTTTGAACCTCCATCGATTTTGATGAAAATTTAAAATCAAGCTTATGTTACCCTTAACTTCAAAAGTGACACTGCTCAACTTGGGCTTTTGCATTTTGCAAAAAATTTAAAGAAATGCAAATTAATGCATTTAATTGGTGGAAATTATATTTACTTAAGTAGAATATTGATTGAGTAACTTGTTGAAGCATGATTTTTAATTTTCATAAATTTCTTAACCCTCATAGACTAATGATGGAACCTTCCGAATAATCTACAGAACGATATTCAAATATAGAAATGTTTTGAATAATTTAAATATTTCTTTCGGATATTCGAATATTCGTATTCCAATCAGCTGGGGTATATTACCGCTACTTATCGGATGATAGTTCATTCGATTCGCAGTTCATTCAAGGTCAATCCTAGTTCGACCGAAATAGGAAGAGCTATCAAAAGAATAAACTTGAAAATTTAAATGTCGGATGTCACATTGTAATTCGTTAACACGTTGCGTGCGGATGACGTCTAAAGACGTCGTTCGCCTCTTTGGTGGGAGGCGGATGGCGTCTTTCGACGGCATTTGTTAGCTTATGATCTTATTCATTAGTATACCGTCAGCCTGCAAGTGGAACTGTCGCGAGGATCTCAGCCTGTCGTATACGTATTATATTCGTTGAAAAACGTGCTCGTTGTCTTTGTGATGGATGATAACCAGGCAGGGCCGTCCGGTGTAAAAAGGCCCCGAAAGTGTACAAAAAAGTGGGAATTTAAACGTCCTTTGACAGAAAAAGAATTAGAAGACTATCTAAATGACTCAGATGACGATATTGTTGATCCAGACTTTGAAGTTTCGGACTCCGGGTCGGCATATTCTGATAATAGTGAAGACGAGGATGCCGAAATTCCAACATTAGAAGACTTCGACCTTGATGCTAACATGGATATTTTAAACGTTGCGGATCTAGAAAGACCGGTAAATACACAAATACCGACACCGATGTCTCCACATGTAACATCCGCTCCCTCTGTGATATGGGACACAAAAGAGGCCATTCCTAAACAAATACCATTTACCAGACAAAGAGAACTATTAGTTCAACCAAACGGTAAGTTACAAGATAATATTAATTTCGACAATTTTCTAGAATATTTGTTTTGATTTTAGGTAACACACCGATAGATTACTTTAATTTATTGCTAGATGAGAATTTATTCGAAATAATAGTTCGAGAAACAAACCAGTATGCAGAAGAAGTTTTTCTTAGTAAAAATACAAAGGAAAAATCCCGAATAACATATTGGAAAATATTAAGCGTGGCTGAGTTAAAAACGTTTATAGGGCTGGTTCTTCACATGGGTACTATAAGGCTAAATAGACTTCAAGATTATTGGAAAAAACATTGGTTATTTAATTTACCTGGTTTTTCTAACTACATGAGTAGAGACCGTTTTATGCTAATTTTAAGATGTCTGCATTTCAATAGAAATCCTTTACCTGGTGAACTGGAGCCACCTGATAGATTATTTAAAATTAGACCACTGATTAATTATTTTAACTCCAAAATGATTGAAATTTATTATCCAGACAAAAATCTTTCTTTGGACGAGTCCATGGTATTGTGGCGTGGCAGATTAGTATTTAGACAGTATATTAAAAATAAAAAACATAAGTACGGGGTCAAATTATACTTACTAACCGAGCCAGATGGCACAATTTTAAAATTTTCTGTGTATACCGGTACCTTAGATGATTATGGTGGAAAAGGACATGCTGCTAACATAGTGCTTCATTTGACAGAACAAAAATTAGACGTTGGACATTCAATTTATTTGGATAACTATTATAACAGTTTCGATCTCGCCTGCAAATTGCTATCCAGGTCAACTTACTGTACTGGAACTCTTAGACCAGATAGGAAATATACTCCTGTTGAAATTAAAACGACCAAGTTACAAAAAAAAATGCTGAAAGGGATGATAGCTAAGTGGAAGGACAATCGAGATGTGTTTTACATATCTACAGAATTCGGAAATAATTTGATAAAATATTACAATAAAAAGGGGCAAGAAAAATGTAAACCAGAAGCTGTTTGCGAGTATAATAAATTCATGGGGGGAATAGATCAGAAGGACCAAATGATGGCGTATTATCCCTGCGAGAGAAAAACGTTACGATGGTATAAGAAGATCGGCATCCATATTATATATATGCTTTTAATGAATTCCTATTTTTTGTTTAGAAAATATGTAGAACCTCGAAAATCTTTATACGATTATAGACTTGCAATTCTGGAAAATCTACTTCCTGAAAAAACAGTTCCTAATCCTCCTGAAAACCAACATGTTACTTCCTCTAATCATGTTCCCGTAAAAAATGTTCAAACAGGAGCAAGCAAAAAACACGCACATCGCCGGTGCACATTTTGCAATAAAAATAAAATCCGAAAAGAAACAGTCTACCAGTGTCAGATTTGTCCTGGAAAGCCAGCACTTTGTATCGAACCCTGCTTTGCTGAATTTCATAAAAATGTGTAAATTAGTATGTATAAATAACAATGTAAAGGACTAATTTGCATGACGTCGTTCGACGTCGTCCGTCTGTAACTAAGTTTTTTATTGCGAACAGCTGATGACGTCGAAAGACGTCATGGCCCTTATAATGTCAGTTTTGTATTTTTTTGAAAATAAATGTTCTTTGTATGTCAAAATCAACCCAAATGTGCTTTATTTTATAAAAAACCATGTCAGCCTCCTGGTGCGGTTATATGTTTATATGGTCAGCAGTGAACGTGTTAACACATAATTTTATATTTAACTATTATAATGCTATTGAATAAAGTAATAACATATTACTTGTGGAATAAAATAGCAATGCGATAAAATCCAAATTATCAAAAACATTCTTTGATAGCCTATTTCGGTTAAACTAAAACCATAATATGCATTTTCATCAAATTGAATTTTCAATTCAAAATGCAGTTACTACACACAAAAAATTTATATCAAAAATAGAAATTTTCCACAAAGTGTCGACTTTTTGGCGGCCACTGTATACTTTTCTATACATCACACCAATAATTACGATTTAAAACAAAAAGTAAACTTCTGCTAAACCACCAATAACAGCAAAACAAATAAAAAACGTACACGAATACGTATGCGAACACAACATCAACCCATCAACTAAAATGGTGGACTGAAATCAAAAGCAAATGCCGAAACAAAATTATTTATTTAGATAGACCATTCATTTAAATAGACCATTCCTTAAGTCGAAAAATCACTAAAAAAATGTTATTTGTCTTCCTAAGATATTAAATCGCGCATCAAAATTACACTAAAAAATTTAAGCCTTAAAAACCACCCCTTATCTTGAGATCAATAAAAAAATATTTTTTAGCAGCTTTAATCGTTTTATTTGTGCATTAAAATCGTTTTTACTGAATATATAAAAAAAATATTTATTTATTTATTTTACCATTTCAACCTTTAAAACCCTTAAAAACCACCTGTAATCGCTTTTTAAAACCTTTCATTTTTAAAAGTTAAAAGGATAAAGGGCTCGGGTCAGATGATCCTTAAAATAAAATTTAAACTTCTAACGATGGGGTCTCGATTGCTTTTTATCCTACAGAAATAGAAAAAAAAAACCAAATGTTTCTTGAAAACAACGTTTTTGTATTTTTACGTAAATCTAGTAGTTCTAGAGTTATTATGAAAGTAAGATACATTTATATAGACAAATTTAAAAAAAAATTAAAAAATCGTACTTTAAAAAAATATATATTTATTAAACGGTTAAACTTCTTAGGCTCATTACCTACACGTAAATAAAGTAAATCATTTAAGTAATTCTATAAATTTCAATGTTGGTGAATGAGGTGTATGTTTTATTTTTTACTTTTTCTTTAAAAATCGAGAGCCCCGTCTTATTTGCATCATAACTCGCTTAGTTTTAATGCAATCCACTCAGTCCTAAGCTCATTTAAAAGGGTTTTATGTGCTTTAAAAAGTGTTTAAGAAGTATTTTTCGAGAAACGTATCGGTTTACCGTTTTTAAACTCAAACTCTTGCGTTAGAGTACTCACAAAAAAAAAATGAAATGTTTGTTTAAAAACCATTCTATTGTTTTTTTTTATTAGGTTTCATTTTGGTAAAAACAATTTTTTTTGAGAATATATAGTTTTGGAGTTATTTGTAAGATACTGTTTTAAAACATACATTTTTTTTAATAAAAAAACCAACATTTTCAATCGTTAATAATCAAACATATTGATATCAAAAACTTCATAAACAAAGTTGCTTAGAATGTCTCTTTATCGATTCATGTGGTTATTTTGATAAAATAATTTCAGCTTCCGAAAAAGACTGGCATCCACCCCCCGGGTAAAAGAGCAAGTCGCCTTTATGTCACTTTTGTTACTTGAGTCAGCCTCTAACTACTTACCAAATTTCACACAAATCGATAAAGGTTTAAAAAATTCGGAGGTGAAACCCTTTAGTGACTCTACTAGATTTCTGTTAATTTTCTGGCAAGGCTATAAATAAAATTTAAAGATACACTAAGTCTTAGCTTTTAATAAGCTGTGTTTTGTGTGTTTTTAAGCGTTCTTTGTAGTAATGGTTTAACATGCCCAGAGTACGAAGTAATGCAAATTTTCTGCAACTAAGCAAGTTTGAAAGGGGTCGGATCATGGGACTACGGTGGGCTGGTCTTTCTTTTTAGGAAATTGGAGATATAATGCACAGAAGTTTAGGTACTGTGGTCAGATGTTGCCAGACATGAAGTCAAAAAGACGGAACCCAAAGGACTAGGGGGACAGAACGATACTGCAACAATCAGTGGTTTGGAGAACATGGAAGTTTTGGCTTTTTTTTTCACAAATGCTATTTAGGGTCATTCTCAAACGGAAAAAGAATATACATTTTTTTCCTACAGGACTTGGCAGTACACGTAGGGGGATAAGAGCTTTTTTTGCGACCGCTATCATGATTATTTCTTTAAGGCAATTAAACCACCCCTTAAAGATATCTAAATTGAACTGACATGAAAAAATAAACATTAAAATAGAAAGAATAAACGCCATTTTCGACTATTTCAGTATTTTCGCCATTTTATTCATACATCATTAGAATGTTTTGATAATCCTTGACGCTTTTAAATGCGGTAGGTTTATTAATAACAGGCCGGGTTAATACATTTATTACAGTTTAAACTGCACAGGGGACAATTCACCATTTTGAAAATATTCCCTATAATTTTCCAATGGGTTATTAGCTGGTAAATCGTATGACATTTTAATTCTAAAATCATACATTTATTACGTTAATGATTATAAGTGCATTAAAGCAATTTATATTATAAAAGCTTATTATTAATTAACTATAATTGTGGATTGCTTTATTTAGTTTAAAATACTAAATGAAATATGTTGAAATAAAAAACTACAACCTCTGCTTAATATTTCATTTGTCAGGGGCAGTTCCGAAAAAATAAAAAGAATCGGAAAAAACTATATAATCAATACACTATTTGGAGCCAGTAAATCCTTAGGGAGCTAACTAACAAATAGGACATACAATAAACTATTAAATTTATTTAACTTTTTATAACTAATTTATAAATCGCCATAATAAAAATCTAAAAAATATTTAGCACTACACAAATTTGAAAAATTGTTTTGCAAAATTTCTATGGTGTGGAAAATACGACCGATTAGTTAAAGAAAACCCACGCATTTAACAGAATTTTAAACTGTTTTTGGTGGAAACTGCAAAACAATTTAATATTTACCTAAATTTCAAAGTTAAAAGAGAATTAAAACAATAATTATTTTAATTGAACAAATTTTAGATACCTTCAGTAATACAATTTCATTTATTCTAAACATTCTAATTATAATAAATAAAAAAAAAACTTTTTTAGACCACTTTTTAGGAAATTTTTAAGTTTAGCAGGACTTTTCAAAACACAACAAAAAATATCCATTTTTTTTTGGAGAAAAGGTTTAGGTTTAATTTATTTAATTAATTTTCCTGTCTTTTAAATGACTAAAAAAGATACACAAACAGATGCTAACGACACGTAAACAACTTGTAATTACATTTAACAAAATAAAATTAAAATAATTCAAGAGTTCATGATAGTAGTCTCTATAACATTTTAGTTAGTAGAGTTAAAACGTAATATTTGTTTTATATTTCTGTAAATTATTCTAGTATCTGTACCTATTTTTCTTTATTTATTATTTTTATTTATTGGAGTAGGACAGCAAAGTAAGTAAAATTAAAATAGTATATGCATTTTTTATCAAAAAATATGTATTTTTTAAAACCAAATAAATGTTTCGTTACGGGGGGACAAAAAAGCTCGAGATCCTGGGGAATATTTTGCATTACAGGTGACTGTCACAACTGACACTTACCACAACTAACCACAGCAGGAAAAGTTTTAGATCCTTGGGAATAGGTTGCACAGGTAGTAGTAGACAAGTTAAAATAGGTACAAAGAGTGATGGCAAAAAAAGCTTTTAGTCTTTTTTTTAATGGCCTGTGGCTGACTCGACTGGAATTGCGACGTAAAAATGCTTAAAACTTTTGTCTTTTGTAAAAACTAAGATTTATTGTTCTAAAGGCTTAGGTTAACAACCTTCCTTATTTGTACATAACTTCTTTTTTCCCTGGTAGCCGTCTTAATTCCAATTTCTTTTATACCAATCCTTTCATTAGTCTTGTTTCTTCTACAAGTCTGTAGAAACCCGAGACTGGTTGGTTGATATATTCCAGTGGACTCATTTACGGTTGCCCAAATAATACCTGTCTTTTGTAATTTAATGCCTCACATTCGCACAGTATGTGGTAGGCTGTTTCTTTCTCCCCAACTCACATTTTGCAACTTGGGTTCCCATTGTATGAGCCTACTTGGTGTAGGTGTCCTCTTAGGCTATCGTGCCTTGTTAGAAGGCCCTACTGTTATGAAAAGTCTATTCCTACTTTGCTGAGTAGTTCTTGCTTCGTTGTATTGAATAGGCCTTGATGAAGCCTTTTCCATGTCTTATGCAACTGATGCTGGACCAGTATGCCTTGTGTTTGTTTCGGATCCATTTCCAAGTTTGCCCTCGTGCTGTGGTTTTGGTCACTCCAAGGGCAGGTTTTGGTCCAAAGTATGGTGTGGATGTCTCGCTAGCTTATCCGCTTTTGAATAATATCTTAAATCTCTTTATTTTTCTGAAGATTTTTAGCAATAGGCTAAAGACTGAAAGGCGATGAAGAAAATTAACTATGGATATTATATTTCAGAGGCAAAAATACGTCGGAAATCAGAATCGCGTTTGCAGATTCCGTTACTTCTGACAATTCCTTGTTTTTCTAAATATTTTGAGGAATTTACTAAAAACTTAAGGGATATCAAGCAAAACTGACACGGATTTGTGTTTAGGAAACAAAATTACTTTAGAAACCATATGCTGCATAAAAGGAACAGACAACTTTTCCATCGGGCAATAGCAATAAATGTAATAAAAATAAGGTGGTTCGTTAACCCTTTATTTAAAGAATTATATAGCCTCCAGAACAATAAATCCTTCTTTTTGCATAAGACCAGAAAAAATTCTAAGCACCTTTTCATTGCATTTTATAGTCGAAGTTACAGGGATTTTTTTTTTAATTTTTATCTTGGGAGAGTCCACGAAGGCTAAGGCCAAATTACTAACGTACCGTGGGTGTCTTAAGTATGGTTAGAGGGACTTTATTTACACGGGAATTAATTATTTGGGTTTAAAGGAAAAGGTAAAACTTTGGCGGGTAGCAGGTTTCATAGTCTTGACCCTAGGGATACAGTTATAAACAAAGTGGAAAGTTTCGGGCCTCTCAAGTTGGACTGTAAAAGAATGCATAAAAGTGGCACTACGTGTTGCTCTGTTGGAAGCTGCCAGAGGAAAAAAACAGGTTAATTTTAGGGTCACTCTTTATTAGCATATGTTTTTAAGACGATGGCTGGTATGCCATCTAGACAAGGTGATTTTTTAATATTAATAAAGAAAAGAGTGCGCTTGATTTACCTTAAGTATGATTCCAGAAATTTATTGAGAAGCAGACGAAACCATAGGTAAAGGCAAATTGACAAGGATCGAGGACAAATGCGGTTTCCTATTACCAATATTGATAGTAAACTTATTTTTTATTATTACTTCGGCAACTCCATAAAATTATAATGCCATAATAATGCTTTAATAAATCCACTTTTGGAAATTTGTTAATTAAATTTAATTTTTACTTAAAATGCTGCCCGTTTTTAATTAATAACGTTTCATATGTTAATAATTAAATTGCTTTAATGTCATTTTAAGAGCACTACATATTTTATTAAAACATAATGCATATTTATTTTGCAACTTTTTGGTAGGCTACTGCTTGTTTCTAATTATAAAAGTAACATTTATTGCAATTACATTTATAAATGTATGATATACAGGGTTGTTTTATGGATATTCATGGTTACAATATTAAAACATATGATCCTTAATCCTTGTAAAATGTATTCCATTTTTGAAAAATACTCTAGGGATTTTTGTATTACTAATATTTAATAGCAAAAAAAGTTGCCCCACATAAGTTAACAAAAAAAACCTCAAAATATTTTTTAAATTAAATAATATCTTCTCCACCCCATAAAAAAGACAGTTTTTGTAAAAAGAAAATGTCAAGATACGATTTTTTTTACAAACTATTGTTATTTAACAGCTTTTTAAAAAACAAATTAAAAAAAGTACCAAAACAATATTTTTTTTAATAATAATAATTCCTGAAATAAAAAAGGTTATAGTTTCAAAAATTTCGCTATTTTACCTTAATTTTAAAGGAGGGTAAAGGGCAAAAATATTAAAATATTGTAAAAAGCAAATAGATAGGTTATAGTTAAATAAAACTAACACATTTTTTCACTGTTAGAACTAAAAATAAAAAGTTTAATGATTTCACTTCACCCTGATGACCAACCACATGGTTCTTCTTTTTTTTTTTCTTTTCTGGAGACGTCTTAATTTACCACCGGAGGTAGCGCAGCCTCTGGGGCTGTTTGTGCCTAATCTCCCATTATATTTTATACCAATTCTTCCACTAGTCTTGTTCCTTCTACAAGTCTGTATAACCCCGAGACTGGTTGGTTAATACATTCCTGTGGGCTTACTTTCGGTTGCCCAAATAATGCCTGTATTTTGCACAGATTATGGGAGCCTGTTTCTTGTCCCTTGTTGCACATTTCGCAACTTGGGTTTGCATTGTATGAACCTATTTTGTGTAGGTGTCCTCTTAGTTTATCGTGCCCTGTTAGCAGCCCTACTGTTATGGTTAGTTGTGGTTAAATAGTTTTTTCTTTGTTCTCTTGGATGAGCCCTTATGAAGCCTTTTCCATGTCTTATTCTACTGATGCTGATAAACTAACTAAATGGTTAGATTATTCTCTGTTTTGCAAAACTTGTCCGCTGAAATTTACAATTAGCTGGCATTTTCGCAACAGCTAGCATACTTCTGGTTTAAGGGCATTGAAAGGAATTAGGGGGGGGTTTTCTCCTTATCCTTTTATTCCCTAGTTTCCTAGGTTAAGTAAAATACGTTTTGACAACTGTACAATCCTGGTTTTATTAATTTCGGAATGCACAATTTATACAAATTAGTGTAGGTCATTTCGTGATGTTGTACCAAGATCCTACGGTATAACCTTGCTGTGGCATGCTTTATTTACATGAGTAATATTTATGTTATTATACTATTAATAAAATGATGACTTGCTAGTAACATAATCGTAAGGTTGTTACATATAGATTAATATAAATATGCTAATATATATAAAAATGCAATTTTTTAGAAAAAATGTCGTTTAGACAGGCATATTAATTAGGGATGCTATTAAAGAAATATTAGAGTAAAGGATACTATCATAACCAAAACTTCAAACAAAATAATTTAAAAAAGGAGTCGTTGATTTAAAAGAAAAATCAGAATTTATATTTGCACTGAGCCGTTAGCCCAGTCACTGAAGGTAAAAAATTTGGAATTAAGCTTATCTTATCCTTAATTTCAAAACTAATATACGCGCAACTTGCGCTTTTTCTGTTTAAGGGGTAAAAACTAATTCTTTAATAAAGCTTTTCAATAAGCTTTTTATTAGCAATAATTTTGTATATTGTGAAATTTGATTTATAGTATTTTACAAGGTTGTCTACCCTTAAAAACTACCCCCTATAATGAAATTCATAAAAATTATTTTTTAGAAGCTTAAAAGTTTCTTATTTTAACATTTAAGTAAAAGAAATATATCTCGATAGTAGTTATAACATAATATCGCTAGCTTAGTATAAAAACCACGTATGGCACAAAATATAAATTTCACAGGAGACACAAAAAACTGATTTGCAGCACTATTTTGGCTAGAAAGATTTTAATTTTTTTTACATGTTTTGGATTTAAACTAACACCCACAAAAAGTTTTCAACTGAAAATACACACTGTGAACACTAAAAAAATGCAGCCAATGTTCCTTTAATGTACAGGGTCTTTACACTAAATCCACTTAATCTTGGGAGCAGCTGATAAACGTGGTTCCTGTTGCTGTCTGTAGAGGGCAGCGTTGCGCAGATGGAATTTTTGTTACAGCTGTTATATATATTATACGTTATTTTTTATCTAAAACCATCAAAATGTCATTTTTGAAAAACAAATTAAATAAAAAACGAAGTTTTACAAAAAAAAAAAAGTAATTCTATCTAAACCATCATAATATTATTAAAAAAAAAATAATAAATAAAAAACGAGGTTTTCACACATCGATATATTATTTGTCAAAATGACTGAACCATTGAAAACAACATCCTATTATAGAAAAAAATTATTTAAAGGCTTAAGGATCTCTAATGGAGGCCTTAATATAAAATAAGATTTATTTTAGTGTTTATAAGTTATCATTTATTATTAATATTTACTTTTACCAAAGCTATTTTGTTAGCCTCAACTTCTAACAAAATATTAAAAGTCCAGTCTCTTATTTTAAAATCTAAAAGAGATTTTTGGATAAAAACCTTTTTTACATAAGTGTTTTTGATAGGATCTTTTTTCTTTTTCCTAAGTTTAATTAATGATTTAAAATTCTACCTGCATTTTAAATTCCAAGACAATTATCCTCTTAAAAACTTAGGTTTAATCAGATTGTAAACTTCTAAAATACCCCTTAAATATACGATACCAATGCCCTCGTTTCGAGTAAAATTGTGATAAATCAATGAACAAGTTATTAATTAAGTCAGTAGTGAAATAAGCGATTTTCAAATTTGAATATCTCAGAAACCGCTAGACCTAACTTGCCCATTTTTACAGGTATTAGGAATACTTATGTGAATTCACGTACCAAATCGTATACAATTGTGTAGGGTACCAGGAAATTCGATAATAGAAGGCAACGAAAAAGCGGAAAAGCTAGCGAGACATGGTTTATCCACACCATATTTTGGACCAGAACCTGCCCTTGGAGTAACCAAAACCACAGCACAAGAGCAAACCAGGAAAAGGAATCGAAACAAAAATGAGGAATAGCGGGGGAACCTCAGTAGAATAAGACGAAATAAGAAAAGCTTTATAAAGGGCCCACCCAGAAGAACGAAGTAAGAACTCAGACAAAGTAGGAAAAAACTTCTCATATCAGTAGGGTTGCTAGCAGGGCACGATAACCTAAGAGGACACCTACACCAGGCGATGGGGACCCCAGAATGTGCGACGAGGGGGAAGAAACAGCTTACCATATACTCTGCGAATGTAAAGCGTTGAATCACAAAAGACAGGCATTATTTAGGCAACCAATAATAAGTGCACATCAACCAACCAGTCTCGGGGTTATACAGACTTGTAGAAGGAATAAGACTAATGGAAGGATTGGTATAAAAGATAATGGAAGATTAGGCACAAAAAGCCCAAGAGGCTGCGCTGCCTCCGGTAGTGAGAGACGGCTCCCAGGGAAAAGAAGAAGAAAATACCATTCTGTAGAAGAATAGCGAGGTTATGATAGGGTGAAGATTCCGCTAAATCCTTTCGTTTAATATACACACTAAGTGCGTCGGAACGAAACTTGTCCTGATGGAGCAAGGAATCCCACTAGTAAAAATATTTATTAGTTCTATGTTTTATTAAATAACACAAAAACAGATATAAAACTCAAAAGTTCAAAAAGCAAAAAAGCAAACATATATTTTAAAACGAATAAAGTGTGTATTTACCGAGCAGTGTTATTAGCTTTGTTTACACACAAAAAAGCTGTTTTAATTTTGAAGAACGTGAAAATTAAAAAAATCCAACATCGAAATAATTCAACTACAAAAAGCTGTTCAAAATCTATGTTTTTGCGCTTTGACCAGCAAAATACTGACACTTTTTTTTGTAAAATTCGAACTGATTTTTTTAAATTAATTTGATATAATTTGACGAGTATTGCAGGATATTGAAAAATCAGTCTGATGAGTGACGGCGTAACGTTAACAACATTTAATTAAAAGCTTCAAATGAAACAGGACGTGTTGTGGCTGATACGCATTTAGATTTAAAATAAAATAATAATAAACCAACCAGAATAATAATAATAATAATAATAATAATACAGGGAGGTCGTGGCCTTTTAAGCTTGGATTGTATGCACGATCGGCTGGTTCTGAGTCTTGCTTGTCAAGTTGCCAATAGAACTGATCCACTGATGCAACTAGTAAGAGCACACGAAATGGCTAATGTTGGAGCGTTTCTATTTAAGGCAGCGGAGCGAGCAGCGGATAAATTCGGTCTTAGATTTGCATTAGATCCAAAGACATCACTTGTAAGACTTAGCTAAAGCCTAAAAACTGCATTTAAAAGAGCAGAACAGCAGATGCTCTTAGAAAATCACATTAATAAGCCGCAACACGAAGTATTTTACCGAAACATAGAAAGACTCAATCTATCTCGTTTGGGTTTTTAAAATCTGCTGAGTTCAAGTCTGAGACCGAGGGTTTCCTACTAGCATGCCAGGATGGGGTGATAAACACATTGGTATATCGAAGCCAGTTTTCTAACATTCCTGATACTGCTTGTCGAGCTTGTCGACAGCAGCCCGAAACACTAATGCACCTATTGTCAGCTTGTCCAGTGCATGCTGTAAGTGGTTACATCCACCGACATAACGATGCGCTTCGGGTACTTTATTATCACCTCAGACATTATTACGGTATCGACGAAACGGCAATTTTGCCATTTGCTCCCGGCGATATCGAGGCAGTAGTGGAAAATGACAACTGTCGCATATATTGGAATTATGCATTCCCAACTACGCATCAATTCGCGCCAATAAACCTGATATCGTTCTCCTTGATAAAATGAATAACTCTATGTATGTAATTGAGTTCTCCGCCCCAGCGGAAACTAACATCGATATAAAGGAACGGGAGAAACGAGCCAAATATCAGGATCTACTTGGCGAACTTCGGAGGCTCTATCCGGAGTATAACGTGCGATTGGTTGTCCTGATTGTCGGCGTTTTGGGGGCATAAAGGAAAATGTTTTGGGGGAGCTGAAGTGTATTCCCGCATGTCAACATTCACCCGAACAACTGGTGATGAAAATGCAGAAATCTGTTGTCCTTGGGTCCCTTCGTTAACTGAGGCAAATGAATTTGGCCGAAGATTACTGACCGAGCGGATGCGAAGAGTGGTCTTCCATCCGGATGGCCTTCCGCATGACGCCCTATGGGGTCGGAGCCATGGGATACGTCATGTCGGATCTTTCAAAATAATAATAATATTAATAGAAAAAGTTAGTCGGTCAACTGATAGATTAAGAATGAAGCTGGTGAATGAATAAGTGATAAAATCTCTAAATTTTGGCCTATTTAACAAGACAGCACTGGCGGTCTATTCTCCTATCTCGAATACACGATGTCGCATACGACATCAGTAAGATGTCCCTAGCACTACAACCCATGGTGGGTCTTGGCTGCCTTGACTATCTGCCTCCACCTGGAACGGTCATAGGTCATCTCCCTCCATTCTTGCTGGTCTACTCCAAGGATAGCCAGATCTTTAATAATGTTATCTCTCTATCTGAGCCTAGGTCTTCCCAGTGGTCTTTTGCCTGGTGGTGCTTCTTCCCATACCCGTTTTATTAGGCGATCGTTTTGGCTTCTCTGCACGTGCCCTGACCATCTTAGTCGGCCGGACTTTATCTCCTGAATGATGTCAGGGCTTTAATATATTTGAGCAAGCTGTTCATTTTATAGTGGCCGTTTCAGGGTCTCGAACGGGGCCATATATAATGCGCAGAATTTTTCTCTCAAACCTTCTTAGAAGCTCTGTGTCGCGAACTGTCAGTGTTCATATTTCACTGGCGTACGTTGCTACTGGACGTATTATTGTTTGATAAATTACGGTTTTGGCTTTCTTGTGATAAATTTTGATTTTAGTAAGGTTTGTGCTGCAAATGAGCATCTGTTTGCTTGTGTGATTCGATGCTTAATCTCTTCTTGCATACTATTGTCTGCCGTTATCACCGCCCCCAGGTACTTGAAGGTTCGCACATGTTCAAAATTGTAGTTGCTCATTGTGATGTTCTGCCTGACTTTGTCACGCGCGGGTTTGCGGGAGACATGTATGTATTGGGTCTTTTCTTCATTTATTCGTAGCCCTATTCTCTGAGCTTTTTTTTCAATCTTTAGAAAGTTTCCCTTTACACTAACCGTACTTTCTCCTAATGCACCTATGTCATCTGCATATTCCAAAATAAGTTAGGGTCCACCTGGTCCAAAAATCTCTGCCTTCACCGATGCTGTTCTTATCGCTTTTCTAGTGCAAAGTTAAATAGTACTGGCGACAACGCACCACCCTATTTTAGGCCTATGTTAATATGAAATGTTTGGTTGTACTCACCATCAATTTTGACGCGGCTCTTTGCCTCCTCTAGGCACGCTCTACACAGTCAAATCAGCTTGTGCGGGATACCCAGTTCATCCATTAATTCCCACGCTTAAAAAGTAGGCGCATTGCAAATTTGAATTCTCGAATGTCATTTTCGACAGTTATGCCAGTGGGTCGGACCCATTTTACAAAGGAATTTTTGATCGCGATTGTTGTAACTTACCCCCTTTTTTTTTTAAAATATTGTTGTGTTTGAATAGTAAAAAGATAAGTATTTATGATATAAAGTTGTGTATCAATAATAGTCGAAACTCCCATATATGGTCCGACGAAAATCCCACTAACCCCAACTAGGTAGGTAGGTAGGTTTAAAGTAAGTGGGTATAACACCCTTCCACCGCGACCGATCGGTCTATTGTGGCTCACACCCTTTTATAATTCGCCCACCAGGTCCAGACTCCTAATAAATCTGATGATCCTGTTGGGAGAGAAATTTTTCCCTGCCTCGGCAACAAGGTGTCATTTCCGAGGATTGCGAATCTTAGTCGAGCCAGTGCTGGGCACGAACACAGTATGAGTTCTTCCGATTCATCCCCCTCCATGCACATGCGGCACTCGGCGTCTTCCGCTAGGCCGATCTTGTGCATGTGTTACTTTAATCTGCAGTGTCCCGTGTACAGTCCCACCAGAATCTTAAGGTGTACCCTTGATTGTTCCAACTAACCACAACACAGGTTTTCAGTAAACGTATAGTGCGGCATGATCGATAATAATTTAATTGGAACTGAAATGCAAGGACTACTGGAGAAGATTTTTTAATCATTAGAATTTAAATATATTTTTAACACGACGGAGCGCCTGCCAATTATGATCGTCGGGTGAAGTAATATTTGGATCAAACGTTTCCAGGGGTTTGGATTGGTCACGGTGGTCCGATTAATGGGCCTCCTAGATCGCCTGACCCCACGCCGTTGGACTATAGTTTATGGGGTTGGTTAGAAAATGGTTTCAAAAGTAGAATTAGATACTAGGGATGCATTAATCAGACGCATTAGAAATGTTGCACTCAATATTTAAGAAAGGCACGAATCAATTAGAAATGCTCACGTGCTCTATTTTTAAATACAACATCAAATGTTTGGAAATCAATGGTGGCATTTTTGAAAATTTACTAAAGCCATGATTTAATTAACATTAACAATGTTTATGTTGAATATTTTGGTTTAACAATATTATTATTTTATTTAACGCTGTAAACAAATAAATATTGAAGAACAACATTTAAGTTTTTTCTTATTATTGAATACACCCTTAAAGTTTGGCCCATTCCTCCTACTCACCCTGTAAATGCCAAAAGCCGCCATTTTGAATACGCCATTTTGACCTAGCATTCTTAAAGCCCTTATATCCTGAATCTAAGAAAAATGAGGTTATAATAGGCAAAACTTCCATTTAAAATCTTCTATTTTAAATTTTAAAATATTTACCTAAGAATCTTAATAAAGAAACTTAAATAGAAAAACACACCTAAAATGTGGTTTTTAACCAAAATATTTTGTTTTTTAGGTCCAGAGAAACAACATTTAAATATAACATTTTTTTCGCAACCATAGAGTGTGGTGTCCGGATATAAATTTTACTTGTCTTTCGGAAGAGTGATGATCGCGTTGTTAAATTTAGCAATGGACTTAGCAATTGTTAAAAGTTAACAAGGGTTTAGAATGTTTAACAAAATGTCAGATTTTGACAGGTTGTCTACTAAAATCATTGAATAACACTGACAATGACGTTTTGTTAAACATTCTAAACCATTAATAACGTTTAACAATTGCTTAGTCTATTGCTAAATTTAACAACGCGATCACACTCGGCCGCTAATCTTAAAAGTTTTGATTGCTAGATAATCATAATTTTTTAATATCTTATTCTTGAAATAACCCTGAGGGACTTTTAAATGAAATATTTTGTCATTTCTATTCAGGATGTCTGACAAAAATATTTAAAATTTTATTACATTTTCATATTCCGCAAGCAGAGAAATTATTATTAAACGGTACTTGTGAAACTTTCTGTAAAATTACAATAAGATATCCTATTTACAAGTTGCTTGAAGTTATCTCATGAATTACATTTATAAACCTTATGAAGATCTAGCATCGCAAGTTTTGGAATACAGTTCGAAAAACTAGGTCTGTTTATTATTCAGAAATATGTTACACATTTTTTTATAATTTTTCTACCTACTTAGCTCCAAAATACGCCCACTTTAAGAGCGCTTACGTAAATAAAGTGTAAAAGAGTGTACACTATTTCTGGATAACAGACAGACTCAAAGTTCCATTTAAAAGGTTTTTTAAGGGTTTCATGTTGACCTATAAATAGGAATCGATTCCCTGGATTCGATTCCTTTAAAATGGAATCGTGATTCATATTGGTGATTCAATTTCTTTACTAGGATCCGGATCCATAAATCGATTCCTTTTTTGAAGGAACCGTCCCAGCTCCGCTGTCGTCTATAAAGTACTATAGGTATTACATATTATTTTCTCATAGCTCCCAGGTTCTTCACTACAATATTGTAGTCTTTTTCTTATAATAGCTCGTCCATTCTTCTTTTTAAAAACAAATTTTGGTGGTTTCGTGAATTTGTATCTAAGGTTTTATAGGTTATGTTTACTATTTGCTTTTTTAAAGCCTTTTACCGCTTAAATATCCACATTTACATGGTTGCCAAATTTTGTCATTCGACAAAATATCAAATTCGAGATTAGGACTCGCATAACGTTCAAGAATGTAAAACAAAACGGGTAAACGAGAATTCTTTGCGACGTTTGTCGATTTTAAAATTTTTCAGTGAAAACTGAACCTTCAGTTTTGGGAATGTTTTCTTTACTTGTGTCTTAAAACCTAGTTACACACCAAATTTCAAATTTCTACTCTATCGGAAAGTACCCCATAATTTTGATGAGACAATGAATGACCAAGTTAGTCAGTAGTCAATTGTGAGATTTTCCAAATATCTCAGAAACCACTCGACATACCTCTCTTGATTTTTTTATATACAGGGTGACAATTTAAGAACTTGAAATGGCGATATTTTAGGAACGAAAAAATGAATCAAAAACCCCTTAAAACAGTTTCTATAAAACTAAGGGGGAACAAAAACAAATATTATCACACCCTTATCAGCAACCCCTTGGACAGGGTGAGATAGACTCCTAGAATCTTAAATAGAAAGGGGGGTCGAGTGATACATCATTTTGAAGCTCTTGGAAAATGCTTTCCAATGATACCATAGAAAGCTACATTTCAGAAAATTCTTCTCTGTTTATCAAGGAAAACAATAAATAAAACAAAATTTTGAAATTGTTTATTATTATTTAATCAAATTATACAAAATGATTACTACTGATATACTGGCATGTCTCTTAAGAATTCCAAACATGTCAAGCCCACAGGTATTTTGAATTGGTTTAGTTGCTATGATTTTTTGCCGAAAAAACGGGTTGTTTATAAATTGCATTTTATTATAACAAAATTTACTTTTAAAGTAACTTGTGCTAGTAGTATTATTTTAAAAACAGTTGACTTTCGGTTCAGTTTAAACGAAAAGAAGGCACTTCTTATCTTTAACAATGGTGTACAGCACAGCTGAACGTGTAGACATTATTTTCATTTATGGTTCCCAGGATAAATGTTTCTTAAGGACAACTCAACGTTTTAACGAAAGGCATCTAGGCCAAAATGTAAACCCGGAGTATGTTCGCCAATTAGTAGCCAAATTTGAAGAAACTGGTTCTGTCGCGAATAAAAAGAGAAATCAACCGAGACCAGTCAACGAAGCAGCGCAAATTGAAATTCTGGGTCAGTTTGCAATGAATTCAACGCTATCAACTCGTCAAGCGGCTGTAGCAACTGGATTATCTCGTGAATCAATAAGAAACGTACTTAAATTTCACAAGTTTCATCCCTATAAACTGCAGACACTGCAAGAACTTAGTGACGCCGACCCGGCCAGAAGAATCCAGTTTTCTGAAATAATGACAGATAGAATTATGGCAGAACCTCAACTAGTTAAAAATATTTGCTTCAGTGATGAGTGTACCTTTTATTTAAATGGGCATGTTAATAAGCAAAACTGTCGTTACTGGGATAACGAGAACCCACATGTATTTAGAGAAGGGCATACCCAGTACCCCCAGAAAATTAATGTTTGGGCTGGGATATTGGGAGACGGTATTATCGGCCCAATATTTATACCAGGAAATTTAAATGGGGACATGTATGCTAAAATGCTACAGAGGTCTATCGAACCACTAATAGTGCGAGAATTAGAAAATCAGAGGGACATACACGGAAATTTATCTTTATTAGAACGCTTACTACATTTCCAATACGATGGAGCACCTCCTCATTATTAGTTCCGTTAGGCAATGGTTGGATAATCATTATCCTAACCAGTGGATTGGAAGAAGAGGTCCTGTTGAATGGCCACCTAGATCCCCGGACCTAACACCTCTTGACTTCTTTTGTGGGGTCACCTAAAATCTGTGGTTTATAAAACGCAACCTGAGTCACTAGAGCAACTCCAGAATAGAATATTTCAGGAATGCCGTGCTATATCCAGAGAAACATTTGTAAATGTACGTGAAGAGCTTGAAAATGGGCTTTATTATTGTCTTCAAAACAACGGAAATCATTTTCAACATTTAATTAAATAATAATAAACAATTTCAAAATTTTGTTTTATTTATTGTTTTCCTTGATAAACAGAGAATAATTTTCTGAAATGTAGCTTTCTATGGTATCATTGGAAAGCATTTTCCAAGAGCTTTCAAATGATGTATTACTCGACCCCCCTTTCTATTTAAGATTCTAGGGGTCTATCTCACCCTGTCCAAGGGGTTGCTGATAAGGGTGGGATAATATGCTTGTTTTTGTTCCCCCTTAGTTTTATAGAAACTGTTTTAAGGGTTTTTTGATTCATTTTTTCGTTCCTAAAATATCGCCATTTCAAGTTTTTAAATTGTCACCCTGTATAATTAAAACCTATGTGAATATAAAAACCAAATCCCATAACTTTATTTTTAACGATAACGAAGTTACGAGGGAAGAAAAACACATTAAAACATCGTGTAATATATACACTGCGTGAGGCAGGTCGGAACTTGGCCTATAGTCCAGTAAATGAAGGGACAAAGCTGTAAATAAATCTGTACAGTTTGCCCTTGTGGCGCAATTCTTAGGTCTTCGGGGATGCTTTTGAGCGAAAAAAAGTTTATTGATATTAACAGTTGGGAAAGGGCTGAAAATGGCCCCTCGAGACCCGAAAAATGGGTTTTTCGGTAATATATGCAAAAAAAAAGAGCTAGATTTTTGTTTAAACAAAAAATAAAGATCGCCTTGTCATCGAAAAATCGATAGTTTTCAAGATAACGAGTCCCAAAAGTCCCCCCATTTCAGCTGCCGCTCTACCGCTAGAATGCCGCTATCTTCATGCGGGCGGACGAACTGTTCCATTACTCGGGCAATAATGTACATTTTTTATTCATTCAAAGTTCTTTGAAATGGGAAAATCCGTACCTATCATTGCATTTGTGTTTGGGTTCATTCTAATTTTTCTAGTATATGAAAAAAAGGGGTCAATTTTTTTTTTCACAATATTTTGCGAATATCTGATTAATTTATTGATATTTAAAAAAAATGGTTTGTTATTAACATTTCTTTTTCATAATAAGACCTTAGCAGTGTTCAATGATCCCAGAAAATTTCCTTTACCATCTTTCTTGCGTTTTGATAAAAAATTGATTTGCCTTTCTGCATTTTTTAGTAAGAAACTACTACTACTACAGTGTGGAATGTTATGGATTTTTCGACGGCCGTTTTTGCGAAAAATATTGGTGTTGCAAAGAAATGGTAAGGACCATTTTTGTAGATTTCGAGCGTGATCTTCATTTTTTGTCAAAACAAAAATTAATTTATTTGCATATTTTGGCAGATATTCGAGGGAAACTCATTTTTGGGACTTAGGGGGGGCATTTTCAGCGGGTTCCCACGTGGGAATCGTGATAAACTTTTTCTCGTTTAAAAGTATCCGCAAAGACCTAAGAATTGCGCTACAAATAAAAACTGTACAGATTTATTTGCAGCTTTGGGTACTTTAGGTCTTCAGTTACTGGACTACTAATGGAGGAGGGAATCCTACTAGTAAGAAAAATAAATTTATTATTAGATCTATATTTTAATAAATACCACAAAAGAATTTTTAGAAGAGGTATATTTTTTCGTTAAATCGGTTGATTAATAAAACGCTATAAGGGTTTTTGTAAAAAGTTGCATACAAAATTAAATTCAAGTGTATGCATTTTCAGCAGTAATTGCAAAATTAATTTAATTTTTTGTTCCCGCTTAAAGTTAATAATGCGAAAAAATTACATTTTAACAAAAACAATTACGTTTTATAATAAAATACATTTTAGTGATTTTAAATAGTAATTACAATTAATTTAAATATTTAATTTAGAGTTATTATCGGTTTCAAACCTATATAAGCATTTTTATTTGTTTAATTTAATTTAATGAAATGTAAATAATTTTAAAATATAATTAGTTTTTGCGGGTTTCATGAAAAATATTTTTTCTATAACCATTGCATATTTATCTACTTTTACGCACGTATTTTAGTTCGAAAAGTGTGAATATTTTTTTCCGCACTAGTGCGGGAAAGTATAATTATCTACATTTAGACCTAGGTAATAAATTGGTTTACTTATAACACAACCTACCAATTTGGATGCTTATATTTAATCTACCATGTCCTATTTTTTTTAATAAGGATTTTTTTTATTATGATGTTTTCGTACAATTTTTAAGATATTGACCCTAAAACTACAAACCCAATTTTTTACCTGTAAATTACAAACCGGAGTAAATATTTACCCCACGGGATTTTTGCTCTTAAAATAGTTTTGAAAGCAGTAATCTTTTTATGCTTAATAGAATGGTAAAGAGCAGATTTAATTTAATCAAGATTTAGTTGGTTAAAAATTAATTTGAACTACTGAAAAACTGTTAAACCGTCATTTAATAAACAAAAATTTATAACTATTTTTTTGAACGACCGATTTTAAAATTTCCAACGGGATTTTAAAAAGGACACATAAGGCTTTAAGAAAAAATATACCATGATGATGTTTGGCTAAAAAAGTCTATATATTTGGGACTTTGAAAATTCAAACAAATTAAGAATCCGATCAATGAAAAATTAAATAAATATCCATAAAATATTGGTTTTAAAAAATCTATTTTTGTTTCTCTAATGGAAAAAATATAAAAAAAAGAAATTTAACAGATATAAAAAAAAATTAAAAGTACAGTTACAATTTTACTCATCATTATTTACTTATCCAAATTTACCTGGGGTAGATTTCTACACCGGTTTGTGGTTCTAGGGATAAGTCAAAAAACAATCAAATAGATTTTGTTCTGTATTGTTTTCATGAAAACAAAAGTAATGTTTTAAGCCGTCAAAGTTTGTCAAAATATTTTTAAGACCTATGGATTCTAGCAAGTTAAATAATGGATTATTTGGACAAAAAGCTTACTAAAGATATTGTAAAGTCTGCCAAGGAGGTCAATATGAACCTATTACTAAGTAAATTAAAAAAACAGCAATACACCCAATTTTTAAATTGGTGCAAGATGAAGCAATTCAACTGTGTATAAAATACTGTAAATATGACATTTTCAGAACAGCGCACGGAATTTTTTTACCCGATCCCTCTTTCCGTGCGCTTATACAAAAATCCATCCATGGAAACTGTTCATAACAACGGTTTATTTATTAATGACATATTTTATTTTTATCAGTGAAATTTATGCCTTTTCAAAAAATGAATTCAGATTCGGAAGAAAATTCGGATATTCCCGATATTATATTACAACAAGCGCAGAAGTGAGTGCAGATTTGTTACCAGTGAAATCCAGGTCGAGATATGGACATGAATATCACATTTTTACCGAATGGCGGACTCAGAAAAGAATCAAAATTGTGAGTGACGATATTCTTTTAGTTTATTTTTCTGAAAAAGTCTAATCTATGAAGTCATCCACCTTATGGAGTCGATTCTTCATGTTAAAGAGTAGTTTGGCAATAAAAGAAAATACTCACAACCAATATCCAAAAGCTATCGCTTTTTTTAAACGACAAGCTGTAGGATATGTACCAAAGAAATCTCAGGTTCTTACATCAGAACAAGTAACCAAATTTTTATGTGAAGCTTCAGATGGACAATATCTACTAGCAAAAGTAATTTTAGTGTTTGGAATATACCCTACATGGGCTAAGGCGTTCTTCGGCTACCATGTTGGTAGAAAGAGGCGGTGATTTGCTCACTTTGAAAAGACACGGAGGATGACTTTCTTCCAATGTAGCAGAAGGATATATAGAGGAGTTCATACAAAGAAAAATTGAAGTATCTCAAAAGTTGTTTAGGCCTTGTAACTTGGAAACTACAAAATCTGTAAGAGTCAATCAAGAGAACCAAAACATACACGAACACTCCGCTTCAACATCTTTAGTTCAACAAAAAGAAATACAAAAGGGATTGAGCTTCAACAATAATACGAATTGTACAATAAATATAACCATTAATCATAACGGTTCCGTCAAAAATTAATTTTCTTAGATTTAATTAGCTTGTAATTTTTTTTGTTAATTTGTTTTACTGTTTTAAAAATAAAAATAAATAATCGCAATTTTCTTAAATAATTTTTTGCGATGTTTTTTGTTTACGTTGTTTTCAGGTACCTAAGTATAATAAAAAAATATCGTTCATTACACGTCCAGAAATGGATTTTTCCGTTCTTGCATGACTTCCCGTGAGAATTTGTCACGCGCACGGAAAAATCGTCATTTCCGTACTGGTAATGAAATATACTATTCCCGCACTCGAGTGCTTGCCCAAACTCCGCTATGCGTCGTTCGGGCAACGTCAATCGCGTGCGGAAAAAACGCTTTTCTCACTTTTTAGAAAAACTACATTTTAATGTATTGCTTTGAAATATAATTGATTTTTTATTTATTTTACTTTAACAAAATGTTACTCATGTTACTCTATAAGAAACTACAGGTTAAACATGAGAAATACAATTATTTAACACGCAGTAGTGTGGCGGAAAAAATACAGATTTCTTATTTTCCTGTAAACCCCTACGGTGTCATAGAACCAATTAAACAAGAAATCAACAATTTAGTTTAACAACCCCGGTTGGGTCATCGAAATAAATGAAAGTTCGGAAAAAGTAATTCATTTCTCAGTTTTATGAGACTTTTTTTTATAGAAAAAAGGTAGGTATCATTATTATTTCTTGTTGTCTTTTTTAATAAAATAAGAGGAAAGTCAATAATATACCAAGTAATATAGAAAATGCAACACTCAGAATTATCTATTGAATATTGATAAAAACTTGTAAATATATTTGCTATCATGGAAGTATACGCTGATAAAAAGTTGAAGGCATTCTGAGCCGTTCTTTTTCTGTGTTGAATTTATTTGATTTTATTTATTTCATTGTTGTTTCATTGCATCATCATGCCTAGAGTTCGCAGATGCGCTAATTTCTTTTCACTTTCTGAGTTTGAGAGGCGTCGGATAATCGGGTTACGTAAAGGCAAATTTTCTTTTAGAGAAATCGCTAATCGGGTGAATAAAAACGAAGCTACTGTAATGAAATGTTGCCAAGCGTGGTTCCAAGAAGGTCTAAATCGTCAAATTAGAGGTATTGGACGCCAAAGATAGACTACAGAGAGATAGGATTGTTATTTGAGGCAACTAGCACATGGAGATCGATTTTTCACAACAAGGGCGCAAACTAGTGGTTTGAAGCTATATGGAAGGAATCGCTGAATAAGCTCTTTCGGATTATTTTCATACCGTCCCCATCTTGTACTACCTCTGACCCCACAGCATCGTCAGCAACAATTGGTATGGAATAGGGAGAGACTTGTATGGAATATAGAAATGGAACTCAGTCGTGTTCAGCGATGAGTCCAGATTCTGTGGCACACATGATGGCCGTGCAAGACTAAGAATGTGTCGCGAACAGAGGAGCTTCGACACTTAATGTGAATAAGGGGGGATGTCTTAGCTATTTTGCGAAATTTTGAATTCAAATTTGAATCAATTTCTATTTATTAATTGACCTACAAATTTTAAAAGTATGCTCAAAATTACAAGACTTCTACTTGGTGTTGCATTTTCTATGTCACTTAGTATATTTAATTATTAACTTACTTTTTAGTTATAACATTAGTTGGTATCTTATCAAAATGATTTTTTTTTATCTTAGGACAGTCCACGAAGGCTGATGCCTAAGTGCTAACGTACCATGGGTGTCTTAAGTGTGGTGAGAGGGAGTTTGTTCACACGGGACTTAAATATTTGGAAATTGGGAGAAAAAGGAAACACTTCTGCGGGCAGCAGGTTCCATAATCTTGACACTCTAGGGATGAGGGAAAGAAGAAAGCGGTAAGTTGGGCGGCTCTCTAACTGAACTGTAAAAGGATGCATAAAAGTTGCATTACGTGTTGCTCTGTTGGGAGCTGCCAGAGAAGGAATTATACTGGCCAACTCCTCTGAGCAGAAGCCCTGAAAATACG
>JAHBCN010006869.1:0-46647 GCA_019359885.1 Listronotus oregonensis
TTTTTTGTCCAGTTCATGAAATGGATATGTAATTTTTCCACTTAGGGAAGCGAGACTATATTACACCATCTGGACACAAAAATCATCCAATTCCTGTACTGTATATTTGGCATTTTTCTCTTAGTGAAACAATTAGTCGTCGGTGTTTTGAATGCCATGAACATTATATTAAACTATTACAGCAAAAATGTTTAATATCAAAGATAGTTTTTATACGCTTCTTGATCAACATTACACGGAAAAAATAACCACAACTAACCAAAAATGTTGGGTCATTGCATTGTATTATAGTAAATAGATAATTGCCAAATATACAGTACAGGAACTGGATGATTTTTGTGTCCAGATGCTGTAATACCGTCTCGTTTCACCAAGTGAAAAAATGGTATATCCATTTCATGAATGGGACAAAAATATTGTCCAGATGGTGAAATAAAATAGTACACTGTACACTATCTGGTTTCACTTCAGGAACTGGACATTCAGTTCATGAAATGGACAATTACGCCATTTGAGTGCGACATATATAATTTTTACTTAATTTTAGAAAGTATAAACAACATACTATAATCATTATACAGGATGGTTTGCATTCTATTTTTAAAGCCTTTATTGCTGTTTGTAACATGTTGGTAATTAGTGTAATTTATAAAATAATTTGCAGCTTTATTTTTATCACATTTATTATTAAAAATTCTTGCCTTAGGAAAGTTGATTTTGAAAGGATTTTCATCGATACCTTTTGATATTTCATCATATGACTTCATGTATATCGTAAATTAATTTAATACCTATGTTTATTTATTAAATTATTGTTTATTAAATATTGTACGCGTATTTTTCATAAAAATATCGACGTTTTGCAAATTATTAAACTAAAGTTTTTAGGTAAAAAAGTATTTTAAATATATGTTTATGTTGGTGTCTACATTATATCAGTAAACACTAATATTTGTGGTATACCTATAAAAAATAAGTAGGTTTTAAGTTAAACATAATTTGTTTATAGAAAATTAAAATTTAATGAAAATCAATAAAAAAACCATATATATTTTTAACGGCTAACCGCAATTTTACAGCAATTCCTCATAACATATTTCTTTTTTTGGGGGTTCAGTCTAAAACAGAAACCTGGTTACTAATTGCTTAATGAGTTTGGTCGTTCGATACTAGATGGTCACCGTATTTTTTTAAGATGAAAAATGAATATTATGCAGTAATATTTTTTTTTTATTTTGGAAAGTTTTGAATTAATGAACGATTATTAAAAGTGTATAAGGACTTTTCAACCTAGTACTTAGGCTTTATACAACCTTTTGTAGACGATAATAAGGGTTTAAAAAATATTACCCATTGAAAACTCTGCTAAGGAATCATGATCGCACAGGCCTGACTGAGTGACTTTTACCCAGTTTTATTTCAATTTTTTGTTCAATACATGTTACATTTTATTGATTTAATTGATTAGGAACATTCTTTTGTAGTTTAACGTCGTAAAAGATCAAGGATAGATAGTTAAAACATTGATACAAATTAATATTAACCCTGACTTGGTAGATGGAAAATATCTTTAAATTGTTTAAATACACATGACAACATTCTATCTCTATCTATGCGTATCGCGCTATTTATATTTGCAAATTAATTTTAACTTTTGCCTGTTTTACATATCGGATTTTTGTTGCAATGTATCGAGAAAAAGGCGTTTGAAATTAGTTCTAACACTTTTTGTGTTTAATAAAATAACCATCAAAAAACATAATACATTTTTGAGTAATTTTAAAGGATTTTGAAGCTGTACAAAATAGCATAATAGTAAGGTAAGGTAAGCTTCAAATACAAGTTTTGGGTACAGTTGCCATTGAACCAAAGAAATCAACAGTGCATGAAATTTTACAAGAGCATAAATTTCATCCCTTTAAAGTTCATCTTGAACAAGACTTAGTGAAGATGACCCAAATCGAAGGCTGCATTTTTTGTGAAACTATTGAACATTTAATTGCCACACAACTAAACTACCTCTATCGGATATGTTTCAGTGATGAAGCCAGCTGTTTTTTAAATGGTTTAGTTAATCAACACAATTGACGATACTGAAGTGATCAAAATCCTCGATGGATTTAAGAAGGTCATACACAAAATCCTGAGAATTTAAACGTATAGGCCGGAATTTTCCTTAATACGGTAGTTAGTCCTTTTTTATTGAAGAAAATCTTACCGGAAACTTGTACTTACAACTTTTAGAAGAAGCTATTACACCTGCAATTGTAGCTACTATTAAGAAATGCTTTTGACTACGATCCAATTTTTCAGCAGGATGGGCAACCCCGCACTTTCATTTAACTGTAAGACAATACTTAGATGAGGAATTTTCTGGTCGCTGGATTGGGCGTAGAGGGCCTATTGAATGGCCACCAAGATCCCCGGACCTCGCTCCCCTTGACTTCTTTTGGGGTTATGTAAAATAGAAGGTATTTGCAACAAAACCAGAAACTTGCAAGAACTACGACAACGAATTATGGGTGTGTGCTCCACTATAACACGACAAACCTAAGAGCAAAGAATTTTGTCAGAGGTGGTAGTCATTTGAACATCATAAATTGAAACTGTTCTTCTAGACTGGTATTTATTAATTATCTCTTATTAATCGGAAACGGGTGAGCGTAGAGACCTCTAGTTTAAGCAGTAATGTTTGTTTTTTTAAGGCCTTTAAAATGAGCTACATACCGACATAGGATTCCATTTAAGGTGTTTGGGTGCAACCCCCTGGTACTGCCAAGGGTGAAAAACTTGTAAAACGGCCAAAAAATTCATGTTTTTTTTAATTTTCTAATACTGTGATTTATATTGCATTAGTTTAAAAGAATATCGTAAGAACCGTTTTCGAGATATTTCAAAGTAACTGTAGCACCGAAAGGAATTTAAACTATTTCGAACGAATATATGTGTGTGTGCCAAGTTTAACTACAAGAAAGCAATAGTACTTACTACTATATACTCAAGTAGTAATTTTAATGTTAATTTTTTTTTACAATAACAAAATAAAATATTTAAAAAAAGCTGAGAATTAAATGTGGTTGTTATATACTTTAATTTTTATTTAATATCTATTTTGTTTTACTAAGGAATATTATGTTATTAGATAATTATTTTCCAAAGACCTTATCGATTTTGTCTAAACTGGCAACATCAAACAAAAGGCTTGTCCAGTTGCGAACTAAACGAACCTGGTTGGTGGAGCTTGTCACATGTTTTGTTTCTATGGGGTAAATTTACTTGTGATTGGAAGTGTTTGCGCTGTTTCTGGTTCCTCTCTTGGAATGTCGAATATTTAAACATTCAGTGTCGGAGGTCGAAGGTTTTATCCTTATTTCTAAGTGTTAAATTTGGTGTTGTGTAATTTTGTTTGTTTTGTTGTGTTTTGTTTTTCTACCTTGTATATACATTTTTTAGTTCTTATTTGATTTTTAAATAGTATTTCAATAGTATTACTATTGTTTTAAAATGAACAAATTTACTTGCGGAAAGACACTACATGGACAAACAAAAGAAGTAATAGCAAATGTTAATAGGTAAGTAATAATCTTATAAAACAGTAATCATGTTTTTTCTATTGGGTTTAAACATTTATTCGTCTTTATATCATTTTTTACGTCAAAAATATGAAAAAAGTATTGTTTTCATTAAGCTGTTAGCAAGTAACAAAGAAAGCGGGCATGTCTCGATGATTAGGCAACCCGCTTGTCACTAAATAAAGACTGAGTAATACGCTTTTATTTTAGAACTAACACTGTTATACACAGAATAAAGCATACAGCTTTTCATAAATTAAATAAAAGCTACTTTTAAATATACTTTTGTACAACTGTACGAAAAATTAATAAAGAAGATAAGGAACGGTTGGAAAATAACCCCAATCAAATGTTATCCAGTCCTAAAAAAACGACGGCGTCTTTCTCTTGTCGAGAAGAATAAAAATTTTGATTTTCAAGTGATAAGACATGATAAATAGGTTTTATCTTAAATTAAAAGTTGTCCCGACAAGTAGAAAATTGTTGCAAAAATTACGAGAAGATTTAAATTTTTCATATTCTAGGGAAACACTTAGGACGTTACTAATATCAAACGGTTTTTTTGGCGTAAATTTCAAAATAAAAAAATAATGGAGCGTCCTAATATATTACATTGGAGGTACAAATTTATACATGAAATACGAAAATATCACCAAGAAGGGCGAAATATTATTTATTTGGACGAGACATGGGTAGATAATGATTTAACATTATAGTAATAGTAATGCTTACTTACTAAGTTTTTATTTTATAAATTTCTTTGTCATTTATCAAAAATTGCAATGATAATACTACAGGGAACGTAGAACGACGTTTTCTCAATTTGAAATATTACCAAAAATTAAAAATACGGCCTATCTTAGAGGTAAACAAATAAAAAAAAACCGATTAGATGATGACGTTTTTCTGCATTTTTAACTTTCCATGAAATATTTTGTGAAATTGTTACCGATGGTCTTTAATGCCTTTATTTTTGGTGACGACCATACATTTAAAATATATTTTAAATAAAACATAAATGTATACTGTACACCTTATTTCATTTAAACAAATTACAAAATATTCCTGAACTTTTGAAAAATCGCACGCCGCTGTGCTTTTTATGAATGAAGTACGCCATGTTTGGTTTACAACTTCCTTCCCCTTACCGACGCCGCACTGTCACAGATACGGTTGCCAGACTATAAATGCATGGCTTTCAAATTTAACAGATATCGACAATGTTAATCATGCACAATTTGATTGTTAATATTTTTTTTCACAGACGATAATTAAAATCGTTTTTTTTTTTTAGGTTCAAGACACTTTTATTAACCCTTAATGCATGGCTTTCAAATTTAACAGATATCGACAATGTTAATCATGCACAATTTGATTGTTAATATTTTTTTTCACAGACGATAATTAAAATCGTTTTTTTTTATTAGGTTCAAGACATTTTATTAACCTTATATGTATTTCAATTTCATTTAATTTTTAAGAAAATCCGTTTTAGTGGCGAACTGGTGAATAGTCTAATTTTACGTTTAGAGAATCATTTCGATACATTTGGCAACATAGGTACGTCTATGACACATCTTATATTTCACATATTACCGTTAGATGGCTGTGCTTGGTGTCAGTTACGCAGGTGTATCTATCTCTTTTGCCCTTATATCCTTATAGCCGAGCTATGATGCCGGTTGTCGAAGGAATAAGACATGAATGAATAGAAGAACCTTTTATACCAGCTTTATTCTATTTTAGGAAAACATTTAATGATGAAAAAACTATAATGGGTTCGCTGTTTAACAAATTTCTTTTGACAGGTCCAATAACTTAAAACCGCTAAACAGCAATGTTTATTCGTTTTTAGATCATTAAAATGAACCGACGAATCTAATTTAAATAGAAAAACAACGAAAAAATGCAAATAAAAAAGTAAAAGTGTTAAAACATTGGCTTTATGCTGGCTGATTTGAATACGGCTATCGAGATCAGATCTTGTAATAATTTATTTTTTTAAAGCTCATTATAGCCGTTGTAAAAATCGCAGAGGTTATGCAATATTTAGAAATAAATTAATATTGCGCTGGTTAGTGTAACAGCGTATCTAAGTTTTGTTGTTAATTTTTTCTTCTGCCATACAGGGTGTTCGAAAATTAGTAAATAATATTTCCAGGGCATTTTGATGACAAAAAAATGACAACAAAAGAAAATATGACCTTGTAAATGCTGGATGGGCTAGGGCCCCCCAATTGGTTTAGATGTGTGGCTCCACTTTTTTGGGGTGTAAAATTAACATGAGTAATTTTTTTTGAGTTGTCAAATATTTTAATTCTTAATGTTTATCAAAAGTTAAATAATTAAAAAATTAATAATGTTAATATTTTAATTTTTTTTTGAAAAATGTAAAAATTGATATTTTAATTTTTTTAATTATTGGTCTTACAAATCACTAGAAATTGCTAACTTAAATGGATGCATTTTATTGACGAAAAACTTTAAAAATTCCCATTTTTTACTTTCAAAATAAAAATCAACACCAATTTTTTTTCTTTAATTTAACTTAAAAGATTCGTAAATCTGCCGTAAAATAGAACAAAATAAAAAAAAAACATGTCACTATCTCTATTTTTCGATTTTCTATAATTAAAAATAGGTGGAGCACATCTAGACAATTACCTTGGTTTTTACCCGATATTTTAAAAATGCTTTGGATAAGTTTGAATGACTGAGTGTTTCAGTTTTTTTATTTGTAAGGTTATAAAACTTGTCTTAACTTTGAGAGAGCATTGATTTTTCTGTTTTCCAATTTCAGCCATTTTTATTATATATTTATATTTTCTAATTTAAATCAAAAATTTCTTATATGAATTAAATTAATTCTGTTGTTACTAAAAATAAATAAGAAATTTCTTTTAGTGAAACCTATCGAAAAAATTAGACTCTTTCAAAAATGAACCACTAAATAGGGGTGGGATTTAATTTATTTCAATTCAAATCACTTTTTTGGCTTCTAAGGGAAAAATATACAAAATGGCATTTTTTTGAATATGAAAAAAGCCACAAGTATGGTCCTCTTCAGTCCCTGTTGAATGACTTTGTATTCATAATTCTTAAAAAATATATATTAATATTTTTTTGAATAAATACTTTTTATTTTAAAGATTCTGTATCGAGGCATAAGAATTCCCTTGATATTTTAATTTCAGTTTTGTAAGAAAAAAAGAATAGGTAAATGTTTTTCGATAACTAAAATATATCGTATTTTAAAACTTTTGAAAAAGTAGCATTGTAATTTTTATACAGGGTTCTCCATAATAGACTACCCATTTTAATTGCGCAGTAAAATTGTTAAAACTTCATAAAACTAACATTTCATTACACTTAATTACAATTATTCACTCTTTGGGATTTACTATAACATACGACTTATCCAAACTTTTAAAAATTACGTTTTTCAAGTAAGTGCCATTAACTTTAATCTTCAATGCACTTTTCAAGATTTGATTATGACACGATGAAGAAAAACCTGATCTATTTACCGGACCTCTTCGGGAATTCGGATTTTAAGATCTTGGATGTTTTCTGGACGAGTTGCAAAAACCTTTGACTTCAAATAGCCCCAAAGAAAAAAGTCTGGTGCAGTTAAGTCCGGAGATATTAAAAGCCAAGTTAAATCCCCAAATAGTGAAATGAGTCATCCATTAAACACTTCTCGCAGAACTTTTTTAGAGTTTTTAGCGGTATGTACTGTCGCTTCATCTTTTTCTGTTAAGTTACTCTTTATGTTTTTACGCAAAAAAACTCGTTGTTGAACTGAATAATCCATGAGAATTAAAACTCAATACTAAATTATGTGTTCAAACCTAATGATGCTTTATTAGAAAAATGACCTTTTAAGAAAATCAATTTTTCCTAGCTTTGTTACAGGTGTCTATTCGATTAAAAATATATTGATTCAAATGCCAAAGGCCATAAAAGATAATAATATAAAAAAAAACGTACTGACTTATCTCATATAGAATTTATTTCAATATCAAAATAGGTTGTCTAATATGGGAAACCCTGTACAACCCTTTTTAAAAACGTTATTAAAAAAACATGCCTAGTCAAAAAAAATCATTTTATTTAAGATGCTGTGTCAAATTGCTTTGGTCTACAATACCGTATTATATGTCTGTTTAATAACGCTGAAATAATCAAATTCAAAACAAATAACATACGCTATATAAAAAATTAAAATATTTTGCAGTTGGCAGAATTTTTATATCTTATGATTTGGGGACTCCTGCAAACAGATATTTAAATTGGTGTATATGTTACCGGTGAATGTCAAATATTAAAAAAAAACTGAAAGATTACTAACCAATACTAACAACTTTGGTGCGTTTTGCTTAAAACCAATAATTTTGATTAGTTTTTAGTTTTGGTTCTTGCTACCAGAACGCAGCATAGTGGATAGTTTCGGTTTTTGCTTGTTCAGTTTTTTTAATATATAACATACACCGCCAAATGTTACACATTTTTTCGCTCACTAATATTTTACATCAAACATCGTTAACAAGATATTATACCTTACTGCTTCATATATAAAATCCAAAAACGAGGAAATATTTTTATTGAAAACACTGAACACTTAACGCAACATCCTCGCGGAGTACATCACTGCTCTCGATGTCACAATTCCCAACAAGCACTAGCTGCAACTCGGTTGACTTTGCGTTTTTCCGATAAAGGAAAACTATATTAATAAGAAAAACCCATGGTTTTTTTCGAATATTTTTAACGACTTAAAATTCTCTTGGCGTATTAATTAAAAAAATACTTTTTTCGCGGGCTTCCCCTAAGACCCGCTGCAGATGCCGGACTGGTGAGCCGGCACCGCCATGAAGAACTCGTCGTCGTCGAGACCGCGTGCACCAGGTGGGGAATTTCATTGTTTATCATCGGATTAGATGCTGGCAACAAGTTATTTTATGGGTAATCCCATAATGAGTGATTATGCTTGTCGAAGATGCGACAGTTCCGTTTTAAGATGCTTTTTTTGTGAAATGTTATTCGGTTTTTATTAAGTTTTTTTTGATGCTTTGTTACTATGGAACTCTTAGATGTGGCGATTTGTTATTCGTGCAATTAGGTATTTATATAGGATGTCTCGGTAACTTGAGTACGTTTAATAAATGAAAGACACAGTTTTCTTTTTTTTTTAAAACGTCCAGACTCCTTGAGTTGTCGTATTTTTGGTAATATCCTTAATTATGTTTTTAAATAGCAATCCAATTTTTTTAAAATCCCTTTTAAAGTATGTAGTAGTTTTGTTTCTGTTTTCAACGGTGAAAATTAACCGACACGAATGATTTTAATTTCTCAACATATGCCTGCTTTGTTCTATAAACTTTGTTGTTTAAGTAACCTCCGTAAAAATATTTTTGGGTGTTAGGTCTGGACACTAGGGTGGCCACTCAAAGGGTCTCGTACTTATAAACAGTTCTTAGTGCGAATTATCTTAATGAATCCAAATAAACTGCTGGACACTCGAAGTGCATAACGTAATTTTTTGGGGTATTTTTAAGGTTCGATATTTTGAAAACGGTAAACGATATTAAAATGCTGTTTTCGATGTTAGCTTGCCCAGGTTGTGTAGATTACACCTTTGGCTGATGGATAGTCAGGTGTGACCGGAAAAGGTTTGTACAGGGTGTAAACTAAAACACTGCATTTTTTACAAAATTTTATCCAAGGTTATTTTTTACAAAACGCAGTTTTATAAATTTCTATATACACTAAAATAATCTTCAATTAAATACAAATAAACAATTTCTTGCGTTTTTTGAAATTTCTCTTTTCTTGGGATATACAGGGTATATTCGAAAATATTGACATGAAGGAACAAACAAATTCCTAATTTACTAGTGACAGCCCAAATCAAACTCATTGGGGCAATTTTTTTATTATCTCTAATGCCCCCATCAGGAAAAAATACAATTACAACATACAGGAGTGTGAGAAAAGTTTACATTTGGTTTTATTCCTAAAATTTTATGATTTTGCATATTTTTATGCATTGAACATTCAGAGCTGGATAAATTTTATTAAAACGTAATTTATTTTGATTTCGTTACTTGATTTACCTTAATTAGACTCTTTTACCGAAACGGTTTTTTGTATTTCACCCTAACCTCACTTTTAAAGAAATTGGCGGCGCAAAGCATTAAAACTAATGTTTAAGAATATTGTAAAGTGTTTTTTAAATCCACTTGACTTTTTAGAACTGAATGATTATTATAAGCAAATTCTAGCATTATAACGCCTATAAAACGGTGACTGGTACTAGTGGTAGGGTTTTATTGGAATTTTTTATTTGTACGGGTCATAGTACCTTAAACGTTTCCGATGAATTAAGCAGCAGCTCTTTGAAAACAGTAAGTCACTTACATAAGAGGACACGTTTTATCGTCTAGAAATATTTTAAGCTATACAGTGTTGCCGGTTCTGTTAGAAAGCAACGGCAACTTTTTTATTTTTTATATTTGTGTATATTGTTATATTTTTAGGTTCTACTTAACATTTTAATATACTATACCTACATTTATCTTAAGTTAATCGCAATTTCAAAAAGGAGGAGTACCTTAATTTTTTTTTTTTTTAAATAAAATATAGTGCACATGATATGCAACAAAGAGGGGATCTTAAAAAGGGCCTACTACTAACTAAATAAATAAAATAACAAACAATTAAAATATAAAAAAGTAAAACGGAAAATTAAAATGTCAACCAAGGAAAAAATGTCCAAATAAACAAATACCCGTTTCCATAGAGTCCATGGCCTTCTTTTTTTTCATATTTTAGATTACCGACAATATGATATTTTAATAGAAGAGAAACTTGTAGTCGTTTTTGCGTAATAAAAGAAGAAGGCCCTTTTTAAGATCTCCTCTTTGTTTATATCATGTGCACTATATTTTATTTAAACAAAACATATTTAAGGTACTCCTTCTTTTTGAAATTGCGATTAACTTAAGATAAATGTAGATATAGTATACACAAATAAAAAAAAATAAAAAAGTTGCCGTTGCTTTTTAACAGAACCGGCAACACTATATAGCTTAAAATATTTCTAGACGATAAAGCGTGTCCTCTTTTGTAAGTGGCTTACAGTTTTCAAAGAGCTGCTGCTGAATTCATCGGAAACGTTTAAGGTACTATGACCCGTACAAATAAAAAATTCCAATAAAACCCTACCACTAGTACCAGTCACCGTTTTATAGGCGTTATAATGCTAAAATTTGCTTATAATAATCATTCAGTTCTAAAAGTCAAGTGGATTTAAAAAACACTCTACAATATTCTTAAACATTAGTTTTAATGCTTTGCGCCGCCAATTTCTTTAAAAGTGAGGTTAGGGTGGAATACAAAAAACCGTTTCGGTAAAAGAGTCTAATTAAGGTAAATCAAGTAACGAAATCAAAATAAATTACGTTTTAATAAAATTTATCTAGCTCTGAATGTTCAATGCATAAAAATATGCAAAATCATAAAATTTTAGGAATAAAACCAAATGTAAACTTTTTCACACTCCTGTATGTTGTAATTGTATTTTTTCCTGATGGGGGCATTAGAGATAATAAAAAAATTGCCCCAATGAGTTTGATTTGGTCTGTCACTAGTAAATTAGGAATTTGTTTGTTCCTTTATGTCAATATTTTCGAATATACCCTGTATATCCCAAGAAAAGAGGAATTTCAAAAAACGCAAGAAATTGTTTTTTTGTATTTAATTGAAGATTATTTTAGTGTATATAGGAATTTATAAAACTGCGTTTTGTAAAAAATATACTTGGATAAAATTTTGTAAAAAATGCAGTGTTTTAGTGTACACCCTGTACAAACCCTTTCCGGTCACACCAATATAGATATAATCTACACACCCTGGGCAAGCTAACATCGAAAACCGAATTTTAATATCGTTTACCGTTTTCAAAATATCGAACCTTAAAAATACCCCAAAAAATTACGTTATGCACTTCGAGTGTCCAGCAGTTTAGTCCAGTAAATGAAGGGACAATGCTGTAAATAAATCTGTACAGTTTTCCCTTGTGGCACAATTCTTAGGTCTTCGGGAATGCTTTTGAGCGAAAAAAAGTTAATCATCATTAACAGGTGGGAAAGGGCTAAAATGGCCCCTCGAGGCCCGAAAAATGGGTTTCCCGCTAATATCTGCCAAAATATGCGAATTGGAAAATGTGTTTGTTTAGACAAAAAATTAAGATCGCCTTGTAGTCTACAAAAATGGTTCCTATAATTTTTTTCGAAAAATCGATAGTTTTCGAAATAACGGAACCTAAAAGTTCCCTTATTTCAGCTGCCGCTCTACCGCTACAATGCCGCTATTTTCATGGATTTACTTATAAGCGGGCGGATAAATTGTTCCATTTCTCGGGCAATAATGTACATTTTTTAATCATTCAAAGTTCGTCGGAATGGGAAAACCCGTACCTATCATTCCATATGAGTTTGGGTCCATTCTGATTTTTCTAGAATATTAAAAAAAGGGGTCAACGATTTTTTTTACAATATTTTGGAAGTATCTCATTAATTTCTTGATATTTTTTTAAAAATGGTTTGTTATTAACATTTCTTTTTTATAATGAGACCTTAGCAAGTGTTCAATGCTCCCAGAAAATTTCCTTCATCATCTTTCTTGCGTTATGATAAAAAAATATTTTGCCCATCTGCATTTTTCTACCCACTATCACATCTATCCAGTATGGAATGTTATGGATTTTTCGACGGCCGTTTTTGCGAAAAATATTGGTGTTGCGAAAAAAATGGTAAATCATCATTTTTGTAGATTTCGAGGTGATCTTCATTTTTTGTCTGAACAAAAATTCTCTAATTACCATATTTTAGCAGATATTCGCGGGAAACTCATTCTTGAAGCTTTGGGGGCCATTTTCAGCGGGTTCCCACGTCGGAATCGTGATAAACTTTTTCTCGCTCGAAAGCATTTGCGAAGACCTAAGAATTGCGCCACAAATGAAAACTGTACAGATTTATTTACAGCTTTGGGTACTTTTAGGTCTTCAGTTATTGGACTAAAATGTTTTTATTCAGAACATTATACATTACCTCTTACAAAATGGGAATGCGGATTAGCTTCCTAAATCCATATGTTTCTATTGTGAAAATCAGCTTCAGTATCTAAATACAAAATAGCCAGAACTAGTTCTTCTTGTAACAATTCTATTTGCTGTTTGCTTTAGTAGGATTTTGTGCCAAAAGTTTTGATCTTGCAAGTTGATCACCAACTGATCCTTCCGGCCATTGAGTATGTCTTTCCCTCATCCACTGTGCCTTCTCATCTATCCAATGACAATGTTTTCTGGGTTTACATCATTCCAATGTAGTAGAATTTTTAATTCCTTATTTTACTACTAAAACCTGGGTTTTCCATTTTACGCACGAATCAAAAAGATCAAGTCTAAAGTGGTGCCGGTTTAAATGGCCACCTTTTGAGACACCAAAGGTGTTCTCTTGACTAATTTTTTTGAAACAACGCCTGTTAATGTTTCTATTATTCTGAATTTAAAAAGTTGAAACTGTTTTTTTGTTTAAAAAGGCGGAAACGTTCAACTATATAAATGTCCTTGAAAAAATACATTTGGATGATGTTTCCATATCCACATTATGGTCCGTATTTATCACCGTTCGATTTCCATATCTTTGGTCCGCCGAGTTTGTGCATGAATCGCTTCGTGCCCAACCAAAAACATTCTTTAAAAGTTACATTATGAAACTTCCATAACAATGGTAATAGTGCATAGACTTGGAGGGTGAAAATGTTATGTGAAAATCATAAAGTAATGGTAAGAAAATATACAAATTCCGGTTTATGTTTGAACCCTTCTTCTATGTTTCAGTTAGGTAAAATATTACGTATGCCCATACATTGTTTACTTATTGATTTTTGTGTAGGGGTAAAAAATGTGATCAAATTTCCTATTGATTTGACAAAAAACTTATATTTAATTTACTGAATTTATTCCAACCGACAAAATCACTCAGACATATGATAACTGATAAAAATAAAGCAAGTCACATAAAGAACTGTTTGAATTTTTAATTTTTGTATGTATATTTTATTTGATAAATTGCCTAATTAAATAAAAATGGGTGATTAATTTTATAATGATGTTAATTACATAAATTTTAGAAAAAAATTAAAGTAAATAAATATTATCATAAAAATTAAATAAGAAACGCGGAAATATTAACAATGTATGTATAAAGATCCAATTTTTTAGGAGTCAAAGATCATTGTTTATTTTTTTAATTATACAAATGACTTGTTTTGGATCTTTTATTTATTCCTTATTTTAATTAAATTGCCTTATTAACAAAAAATAACGTAATAATAAAACACGAAAAATTTCATTTGTCCGGGATCTATTAGGGATATAGCAGAGTTTACAGAGTAGAAGCTTTTTTTTTCATAGTAAATCAACAACAATAAAGGAACCAAAGTCATACGATCCAAACAATGGTCTTTTAAGAAAAGTATGTTAAAACACACACGGAGAACAAAAAATTGTTCATTAAAAATACTTTTATTCGTGCATTATTAGATTAACGCAGAACGAAAAACTAACGAATGGGAAATTTTTTAAAAACTCGGTTATTGTAAAACGTTAAAAAAGCTCAACAATCACCTCCCCATTGTGTTTCGGATAATTTGCGTCAATTTGCGTGTTAATCCGTGTCTTACGCATTTCAAATTACTGTAACAATGCAGTAAGGTTCTATCCGGTAATTGTAGCAACTTCATACGCTTAATACGTTATACAGGTACATTGTAAGGTTAATAAATTATAGTCCAAAGGAGCCAGATCTATCAAATAAGGATGATCTTCAAACTTTAATTTCAAAAAGATATAGCACACATTTCTTCACAAAGCTTTCTAGATTTTGGGAAACTATTTTGTAGTTTAAAATATATTTTATTATACAATATATTTTCCCTAAACTTTAATACACTTATTCCAGTGATCTCCTTAATTATGTATTCCATTTCTGAAGCAAGACTACGGACTACTGTCAAAATTCGCTTTCACGACGATAAATTGGATGTTGCAACAAATCGTACTATTTACGAATTTTCGCGATGGTTTTTTTTGAGAAAACTAAGAGGGTGCGCTCTGTCTTGATGATTTTTTCTTCTCTGAACCAGATTTTTTCTTACGAATTTTTACATCCAGCTGATTTGAATGGTAACAGTAATAATCTAAGGTTGTTGTTTTACCTGTTTGGAAGTAATTCACTAACGAAATCTCTTTTACACTCCAAAAAACTAACTTTTATAGCCGATTTTTGGCCCTAGGTCTCTTCGGAGCCGAGTAGACCTAGAGCCGAGAGGGTTTTTGCATGTATAGGCCCCACGTCGAGGCTTTGGGGGCTGATAGACAATGTTATTCCCCACTTTGAATTCCCGGTATGGCATCCCTAAACTGTAGCTTTTGGGAGGGGTGAATTTTCAAACGTTTAAGTAATATCCATGCCCTTTTATCATAGGCCCCACTTTGATTATTGATTTATGTCGTCAAGAAGGTCACCAAAATATGCGAACCTAATATGCCATACCAATATGGCGTCACTTAAGGTTCGCCATACTGATCAAAAGGTGTAATTTTTCCACTGTAGACATGTTTGGGCCCCACCTGTTGTTTCGGATCTTTTTACAATAAAATAGAAAAAAGTATTCAAAACGCCATACCTCTGGGGCATCGCCAAGTGGCCGCCATAATGGGGCAAACATGTAATTTTAGCACGAACGCCCCATTATGGCGGTCACTTGGCGATGCCCCAGAGGTATGGCGTTTTGAATTATTTGTTTTACAGTTCATGGTTAACAGAGATCACGAAACAACAGCGTGGGGCCCATGATCCATGTCCACAGTGAAAAAAGTACTCCTTTCGGTTAGTATGGTAGACCTTAAGTGACGCCATATTGGTATGGCATATTGGGTTCGTGGACTTTGGCGACATTTTTGACGACATAAATCAATAATCAAAGTGGGGCCTATGATCCAAGGGCATAGATATTGTTACAGATTTTAGTTAGTGTTTAGTTATTAGAAATATAAAAGGTTAGAATTATTTTATTTAGGTTAATAATTTATTTAAAATAGGTTACCTTAGTTTTTCCCTTTTTCGACGGTCATTGCGGATTATCCTGAGGGCGCTGGAGACATCCTTTTTACACTTTTCTTACATCCTGTAGTAAAAGAATCCTTCCAGCCAATTCTAGACTTTTCCAGACTTTTCCATTCTTTTCCACTTCACTATAAAAAGCGCGAGGAAAATCCGCACGGGCCAGTTTAGTTTTGTATTCCGACGAGATAAGAAGTTGACAGACAGTTAAAGGTTAAACAGTTGTCATTATTACGTTACGTTGAAGTGTTTCCATAGAAACGTTTGTAAACCTGATATCCAATAAAAAGGTGTAAAATCAGGGTCCGTGTTTTTATACGGGGTGTCACGGAATATTTGGTGTCAGAAGTGGGATGAGATCCCCAAAGAAGCCGAAGTTGATAAGAAGAGTTTTTGAATGCCAGTTGGGACAAGACAACAAACAGCAGTTATGGAAGAATTAAGTGCTCTAATAAAGCAAATGACGGAGGATCTAAAAAAAGAAATGAAAACCAGCCAAGAAGATCTAAAAAAAGAAATGAAGACCAGCCAAGATTCCATGAAAGAAGACCTAAAAAGAGAAATGAAGACCAGCCAGGAATCCATGAAAGAAATGAAGAGAAGCCAAGAAGAAATGAAGACCAGCCAAGAATCCATGAGAGAAGATCTAAAAAGAGAAATGAAGACCAATCAAGAAGAAATGAGACAACGGATCGAGAAAATTCAAAAAGACATTAAAAAAAGCCAGGAAGAAATGAAACAAGAGCTCAAAGAAAAGATGATGAAAATTCGAGAACACCTAAAAGGAGAATTTCAACAAAGCCAAGATGAGATGAGAACACAAATGCTGCTTGAATTAAAACTTACCAAAGAAGATGTTAAAGAAGAAATAGAAGAAATACAGCAGACTGTACAGCAAGTTCAAGGCCAAATACAACAAGAAGTACAGCGACAAATTAAAAAGATAGCTAGTACAAGCGTCTCCTAGAAAGTGGTACTGCAACAACTATTATGAAACCACCAACTTTTAATGGCAAGATACCCTGGGTTACGTATCTCCGACAATTTGAAGCTGCTGCCAATGGTAATAAATGGAGTTCAGAAGAGAAGGCACGTGCCCTAGTACTTGCTCTTCGAGGTGAAGCTATGGAGGTTTTAAGAAACGTTCCCGAAGAGAAGCAATGCGATTATGAAACCATTGTGATGTTTCTGGAGATATGGCGAAACGCACTTGCAGGAAGTTTATAAGGCGCAGCTGCAAGGACGAAGACAAAAGTACAATGAAAGCCTTCAGGAGTATGAAACTGATATTGTACGACTAATTAACCTGACATATCCAGCCTATCCAGAAGAAATTAAACAAGAGTTAGCAGTAGGTAGTTTTATTGAGGGCTTACGTGATCCGGATATGAACCAGACGTTAAGAATGGCCAGACTTAAGAAAATATCTGAAGCTCTCGCCTATGCACTTCAATTTGAAACAGCTAAACAAACATCCAGAAGTCAGACAAGAGTTAGAAGAATAAACTTTGTACCAGAAGAAGGCAATTCTGACAACGATTTGACAAGAATTGTAAAAGAGTTACAAGAAATCGTACGTAAAAAGCAACTAGACTTTTCCAGACTTTTCATTCTTTTCCACTTCACTATAAAAAGCGCGAGGAAAATCCGCACGGGCCAGTTTAGTTTTGTATTCCGACGAGATAAGAAGTTGACAGACAGTTAAAGGTTAAACAGTTGTCATTATTACGTTACGTTGAAGTGTTTCCAACCTGATATCCAATAAAAAGGTGTAAAATCAGGGTCCGTGTTTTTATACGGGGTGTCACGGAACAATATTACTTACACGTTTGAAAATTCACCCCTCCTAAAAGCTACACTTTAGGGATTCCATACCGGAAATTCAAAGTGGGGAATAACGTTGTCTATTAGCCCCCAAAGCCTCGACGTGGAGCCTATGATCTATGAAAAACCCTCTCGGCTTCAGGTCTAGAGGAAACGGTTTATACCACTCCTTAACCTTTTTTTTAATTCAGAATCATGATGGTGGGCCCAGCTCATTCTTAGCTAAAACGACACACAAATCCTTTTGCGTTCCGAAATGCTCCAAATATGGCTGAGAAAATCGCATTTAAATATGTAAATCGACCTTTTTGGTTGAAAACCATGTTATAAACTAGTTTGACGCAAATAGTTTGTTTAAATCTCTTAGATTTTTAAATTATTGACGCATCTTTTGTTTTAAGTTTTTGTAGATCATTTAATTAAAATTGATTTGTACCCTGGGAATTAAAACTATTATACAATTCATTTTTTTCTTTTCACCTTTAGCTATAGGCGGGATAAAAGAAGTCAAGGACAAAATTTACAAAACACAATAAGTAAATGCATGTTTTATCTTAGTTGTTGTAGTGGTATTTTATTATTATCAATGTAATGAAATAAATTAAAAAGCCATTAAATAACTCGGAACGGAACCTATAACCGATATATTACAGCTTCTGAACGACGGGAAAGTTTTTTCGGTATTACTTTCAAGCAGGGTTGCAAGGATTTAAATCAATTGATTTTAATAAAGATTTAAATGACTATTTAAATCACTTGATTTTTTAAAGTTTAAATTATGATTAAAATAAAAAAATAAAAAATATAAAAAATAATTTGGGTTATGAGGAAAAATCGAAACAAAAATAAATTACGTTATTAGTAAAATTCTCAAAAACAAAAAACAAATTTAATTGTAATTTTTTGTAAAGAAACACTAGTTTGGCAGCTTTTTCAGTCCCCTAATCGATTGCGTAGTTTAGAGTGCACTAAACCAAATATTGAGAATATCCTTCTACTGATGCAGACGAAGCAGCTGCACAGAGCAGTTGTGTAATTATGGGAAGTTTTTTTCAATAATATCTGCTTTTTTCGTTGTGATTTCCAGTCAATAGGTTTTACGCTTTTCAGGATATCATCTTGAAACATAATATCGTTTTAAAAGGCCTTTTGATTTGGCAAGAAACTTGATGATTAGTGGTAATAAACCACTATCTGGATACAGTTCTTTTGCAGTTTGTAATGCAATATTTTTTTTCAGTATATGTCAAACTTTGTGTTTTCGTTGGGCCCATAAGAAAATGCCAGCAAATGATACGGGGTTATACACATATTATTATGATTTTTAAATTTTTGCGGTTGATGTAATGAATTAGTTTCTTAAAGTAATCTTCAATATTTTAGATTGCTCTACAACATCTGAAATAGTGGCGTCGGTCTTTTGCAACCTATCTATGGCAATGGAAATTGGCCTAAAATTTGAGGTAATCTTCAGCACTTCTTTAAATGAATGTTTGAAATTTTTTCCCTGATAATACTGTCAATCTTTTCTTTTGTGTTCTTCACTGATTCTAAAATAATGCCATGATTCGGTAAATATTTTAAGCAGTCTGCAAGCATTCCATCGAACATCACTAGGTATGACTAGTTTTTGCCTCCTTCTTTGGCATATGTTGCAGATGCAAAATGATTGTTCCTAAGTAATTTACGATTTGGACACATGCTTTTTTTATATCAACGATTTCCAAAATCTTTACATAATAAAATTTGGGTATATGTGTAGCACAGCCTATGCTATTACATTGAATTTATCAGATGCCTTTATTTCATTTCGCATTGCAGACATGTTAGCTGCATTATCTGTCACTAAACTACTCACTGTACAATCATACTCGGTTTTTAGTTTGTTTATAAGGGTTGCTGCAATTTCTGTTAGGTAGTCGGATGTATGTGGATGCCCAGTTATTTTACAGTTATTAGAAAGGAGGAGCCATTTTCTGCAGTAACTGTTGCACATACTATGGGTTCATTATGCACATTAGACCATCCATCGAGTGAAAGACAAACGTTACTTCTAGACAACCCCTTAAAGCATTTGCCTCTTTCTTCCGTATATTTTGATCAAGAAATCTGCTCACATCGTTTCGACTGGGGGTACATATCCAGGTCGCAGTAGTGCTATAAGCTTTCTTAACTTCGGATTGCTCCAGGCAGATGAAACTGCTATTAGTTGCATAAGGGCTCTGGCAATCTGCTTATCCAAAATTTTATTTTTGGCAGGCTTACTAGAGTACAACCCAAAAAACATCAGAATCCAGAAGAAGTTGTATCAGTATTGTCAGTATTACATTTTTTCTTTTTTTTTTTTGTTTACTGGGATTTAAGGGGAAACTGAGTGCGACGTACTTTTTCTTGCTGAAAGTTTTGTTCAGTTTGAATTTGTGACGTATTTATGCTTGAAGTACGTTGGCCTGCAATTAAAAAAAAAACAATATGACGCTTCAATTGTCCATAGATGATAGATGTATGTAAAGTATCTAAGAAAATACATTGGGCCTGGTGCGCTTTATGTGTCACGGAATTTTATAATTTTTCTAGTTTGGTTTGATAGAGCCCGTCAAATAGAATCGATTTAATTTAAAGCAAAAAATAAAAATCGTTGAATGAGCCACTTTTTTGAGAAATAAAAGGTGTTGTGTTGCATAGTTACATACCTTAATAGTTATTTGGGATAAAAAATAAAAAAAAAATGTATTTTTTCAGAAAATATTGTTCATCCAAGAATTTTTTTTTGCAAATAGTGTTTAGTGTTAAAAAAAGTATCAATTCCAAAGCATTTTCAAAAAGTGAAATTCCGTGACACATAAAGTGCACCAAAACCAACACATTGATCACATTGTTGTAAAAATAAGTTTTTAAAAATTTCCAAACAGGGAAAAATTTGGAAAAATATTTCAACACCATTTTTAAAAATTAACAAATAATAAAAAAGTACTTACGGTTAAAACTGGTTGTGATTGTGATAACGTTGACGACAATGACGAGTCACTATAAGTATCGATAGTATCGATGTCTTCATTATTTACATTTTTACATTTTTCCCAGTGCTTTTTCATCCTCTCCACCAATCCTTGCATTTCCAAATTACATTTTTTACGTGTAGCGCGACATCCCGGTTTTCCCTCCGCTTTCCCCGATTTTTCTTTGAAAAACTGCCAGATAAGGTTTTTTAATTTCCCCCTTTCCCAAAAACCAAAAACTTTTCTTCCGAAACAAAAACATAATAATAAGGGTTTGAAAGTGCTTTTTCCCGCGGTAAATATTTAATATAAGAGTTTATAATAACGAAAAATATTAGGAGATAGGAAAATGTTTAAAAATAAGGACACGTTACAAACTTCGATTGTGCTATTTACAAAAAAAATCAAAAAAATCATGATTTTTTTGAAAAAAATCGCGATTTTTGATTTTTTTTAAAATCATGATTTTTTACAACCCTGCTTTCAAGTAGAATTTATTTTCTGCTACAGAGAAAAACAAGGTTAATGTTGTTGTTTGACGCTTTTTTTCAGGATTTTTGCTTGATGTGGCAAGTAATATGTTGTATAAAAATATTTTAAGTTAGGTTGTGAACTTACATTAAAAAAAAAAAAATTAGCCGATTTTTTTGGCAAATCACGTTGGGAAAAGAGATTATGTAACGAAAAACTTTGGTTTTTTTACTTCAGATAATTTACTACCTAGTCATGAGGGGCACTGCGATTCTACTTTTTTTGCCGAGACGCTTCCAAATAATTGCTGCCATTGCCATATTTTTAATACACTTCTTCAATAAATTAACGCACCACCAAAAAGTAACCAAAAGTTTAAAGTTAATTTTTGTCGAAACCACTTATCCGATTCTATCGTATAAAAACTTATTTTTTTATATATAAATACCGGGTGTAACAATTATACCGGGCTTTTTCAATTAAATTTATAACACCCTGTGGAGTTTGGCAGTTACAATATTAATTAATAATTCATAGCAAACTCTAGATTTCTCTTTATTGTTATTAAGTAACTAAAGCCGTCAAAAAGCAGTTGATAGAAGTGTGTTTCCTGTGTTAGTCCTTAAGTTTTTTTTGAAAATCTTTAATTTTGCTAGTATGCAACGTGAAACACGAAATCTTACTCGCGAAGAATGTGCTCAAGCATTAGTTCTGTTTGAGGAAGGTTGGAATTACCGAAGAATTGGCGTACGATTTAATTTATGTCATACAACCATTTCACGGGTCATAGAAAGATACAGAGAAACTGGAAGTCATTCTCGCAGACCGGGACAAGGAAGGAGGCGAATAACGACCCCGATTTATGAGCGATTTTTAAGGCTTTCAGCTCTAAGACAACGTTTTGTAACAGCCCGTGCTCTTCAAAGTCAGTTATGAGATGCCAGTGGGATACAAGTTTGTGGAGAAACTATTCGTAGTTGACGAAGGGAACATAATTTGATAACTAGAATTGCTGCCAGGGAGCACCATAACTGGTTAGAGGCTGAATGGCAGCAGGTATTATTTACTGATGAGTCCCGTTTTTGTTTGTACAATAATGACAGGCGTATGCGTGTATATCGGCGTCCTAACGAATGGTATGCTTGGTGTTATTTTTAAAATACCACATTATTTGGAGGAGGATCTGTGATGGTCTGGGGAGGCAATTCTTTGACTGGTCGCACGGAACTTGTGGTCATAAATAATGGAAGCCTTAGAGCTGAAAGGTACATGTTGAATGTTTTAGATCAACATGTAGTGCCATTTGCGCCATATATAGGGAAAGGATTTTTGTTGATGCACGATGCTCGAGTTGTAATCAATTATCTCGAAGAAGTCGGAACCAATACCATGGTATGGCCAGCTGGAAGCCCGGATTTGAATCCCATAGAGAACCTCTGGGCTACTGTTGGAAGAAGACTACTAGAGGAACCTAATCTGTTAAACACGTTGAAATACGTTGGGCGGAGACTGATTCAAATATGGGAAGAAATGGACCAAAATGATATACGGTCCCTTATTTTAAGTATGGGCCGGCGCTGCCAAGAAGTTATGTTAAATTTATTTCTTCGTAAAAACATGTTTTGCTATAAAATTGTGTTTCTCTTGTAGTAGCTAAGATAAATATTGAAATATTAATTAATACTGTAACTGCTAAACTCCACGGGTTTTTCCATTTTATGGAAAAAGTCCTTTATAATTGTAACACCAGGTGTTTATAAACAAATAATTTTTTTTATGCGAACAGAGTAGTATGCTAACTTTCTGAAAGAGACTTCTTGTTAAAAAAAAATCGTCCAAATCGGATAAGTGGTTTCGACAAAAATTAACTTTAAACTTTTGCTTACTTCATGGTGGTGCGTTAATTTATTGGAGAAGTGTATTTTTTCATGAAAATTTCACTTAATATTCTTTGAATGTTATACATTAATGTAGCACTAGTTTCAATAAATAGATTTTAACTGTTTAATACAGAGACACAAATAATTATAACGAATAGCTAGTAACAAGGATTTTTAAAAAATTACTTTGTAAACATATATTCTTCAATTAGGTAAATAAATTGTTTTGTCTCCAACACACCTACTTTTATTGTCCTTAATAAAAGGGTGTTTTTTTAAATGACTTAGGTGTGACAATTTAAGGTGTAACCGACGGATGACACCGTCCAAGGATTCAGGATACAATTAAGCACAAAGAAAGAGGCGAATCTAATGCAGTGTTACAAATGAAAGAGGTGTAACAAAAAAACAAACTAACAAATTGGGTTAGTCAAGTGCTTATTACCTGCGGTTTTTGTGAAGTTTGCCGCGGAATTAAAGTACTGTATTGAGTCATATTTAGTACTGGTATTGTTGACTTTTATTTAATGAAAGCAATTAAAAAGGCCTACAAAAAAATAAAAGTGGTGTGTGCAGGTTTTTTGGCCTATTTGTTTTCCCTTAACACAAATTTGAAGTCAAAATTGGGGGTCAAACAGCAAAAAATTGAGAAAAAGCCACAAATCGACACGGTAAATTTACTGGCAGAAACCTGCTACCACGAAATGTTTGGGCCCCTACGACTATATAAACTATAAGAAATACAAAAAATTTCATAAAACAAAAAATAGAGCTTTCTAAATTGTCTATAAAAAAGTTATATAAACATGTTTGATAAGATAAATAATAAAGGAGATATAAACGAAAATGTAATTTGACCAAAATTTCAGTCCAAAATAAAAAAAAATTTTTTTTTTATTCTGTGATTTTTTTTTTTTAAAATATATTATATATATATATATATATATATATATATATATATATATATATATATATATATATATATATATATATATTATTATAATTATATTTTATTATATTTATTTTTATTAAAATTTTATATTTTAATTATTAATATTTATTTAAAAAAATATTTTGGTTAATAAAGGGTTTAAAAAAGTTTAAAGGAGGTATTTTTTAAAAATTGGAACATTTTGTTTTTATTTTGGATCGGAAATATTTTCTCAAATTTTGTAAACGGGTTCCAGAATTTAGGGAAAAAAATATTTTAAAAACCCCCTGTTTTTTGATTTTGGAAATTCCCGGGAATAATTCGGAACTTTTAAGTAAGGGTTTTATACTATGTAATTTTTTAATTAATTAAGGGTTAAATTTTAATTAAATTTCAAATTTATTACATTTTTCTTTTTAAAAATTTATTTTTTTTAAATGTAAATTCCCCATTTTAAATCCAATAAATTTCAAAAACCCTTTTTAAAATTATTTTGGAAAAAACCTTTTACACCCTTTTTTTAATAGAAAAGATTGAAAAAATGTAATTATTAAAAAAATTTTTCAATTGGATTTTAAACTTACAAAATCCCTTAGCGACTTTTAAAAATTTAAAAAAAATTTTTTTTAAAAAAAAAAGAAAAAAAATTTTTTAAAAAACCTTTTTTAAAATTTTAAAAACCCAAATTTTTTAAATTTTTAAAAATTTCCCAAATTTTAAAAAGAAATTAGAAAAGGAATTTAAGGGTTTTGGGGGGCTCAAGCTAAAGTTTTATGGCCCCCTTAATTGTTTTAAAATAAATTTAAAAATTTAAAGTTTAAAATAATTTTAAATTTTTAAAAAATTTAAAATTATTTTTAAAAATAATTTTTTTTAAAAATTAAAATATAAGAATTATAAAAAAAAAGGGGGGGGGAATTTTACGGGGGAATCCGGAAAAGGGGGAAAAATAAGGGGGTTCCATTTAAGAAAAATTTTTTTTCCTTTTTTTTTTTTTGGGGACAAACCCCCTTACAAAATTTAAAAAAAAAATTATGGCCCGCCCAAAAATAAAATCCAAAAATGCCAAAGGGGTTTTTCGAAAAAAAACCCCCTTTTAAAATTAAAAATTTTACTTAAAAAAACACAACCCGGGTTTTTTTATATATATATATATATATATATATATATATATATATATATATATATATATATATATATATATATATATATATATATATATATATATATATATTATAAATTATTTATTTTATTTATTTGAATCCCAAATTACTCAAAATTTGCAAAAAAAATAATTTTTTCCAGAGGTATACCTACCTTGAAAAAATCCTGAAAATTCGGTTCTTTGATTATAACTTAAAAAATAATGCACTTAGACAAAATGGTTATATAGCCTAAAATAAAGGTCTTGTAAAAATACATAGTTTATGTTATATAAAGCTTCGTGTATCTTTTATAGTTTTTAAGATATTGACGTTTTAAATTTAAAAAAAAAATCGTTAATATCTGAAATTACGCCTTTTTTCATTTTTTGCTGTTTAACCCCCAATTTTGACTTCAGTTTCGTGTTTAGCGGGAAAAAATACGCCAGAAAATGTTAGTCCGATACCCAGCACACATCACTTTTATTTTTTTGGGGCCTGTGTTATTATAAATACTACAATACATAGTATATAATGATTGTTCTATTTATAGTTTTAATTTTTTTAATTATTTTATTTTTTTAAATTTATAAATAAATATATTTTCCTTTAAAAAAAAATTGTCTTTACCAGTTCAATCCAAGTTATTTAAAACTTGTGTTTTTCAGAAAAAAAAAAAGTGTTTTCCAAAAAAATATCGAAAATTTTTTTCACCCCCTACCAAAAATTATGAAAAAATTCATGAAGCTAGATCTAATAAATACACATCACATATATATTTTTTTATCATAACGTTGGTCAATAGACTTTGTAAAAAAAATAAAAAATTTAAAGCCTAAAAAAAATGCATTTTGCAAAAAATTAAAAAAAATTTGCTTTAATGCGGCTGAGATATCCAAAAAAAATGAAAAAGTCTTCAGGATTTAACAAACAGTTTCTGAAGCACCTACGTAAATCAAAAAAAGGAAAAAGCACTTCTTTTTATTCTCAACAAGCAAAGCTGGATGGAATTTAAAAAGTGAAAATTTATTTATTTATTATGAAGCAGAAGAAAATGTAAACAATTCTTAAATAATGCGCAATTACGTTAATAACCTTTTAGTACATTTTAATCTTAAACATTCGGTAGATTCCCTAAATAAAATGTGGCAACGCTGCCAGTGCCGCCATGGTGAATAGTTTGCAGATATTTTTTTGGGCATTGTGACGTCAGGAGCATTTAAATACGCCGATGTGGTTTTGGCAAAGGCGTTTTATATTTAAGTTTAAAAAAATGTGTATTTGGCAAGTATACAGGGTTTAGTCTAAAAAATATGTCAAAGTCTAAAAACAAAACAAATAAAAAGGTTGTTAAAACAAAAAGACTTTTTTCTGTTTTTGGAAAATTTAAAAACTTGAGTATTAACAATTAGTACCAAAGAAATAAAGCCTTATAACCAAAAAACTGCAGAAGGGAATTTTTAACAAAGTCCTCGTATTTTACTTAATAATTTTAATGTTTTTTAAAATATAATGGGAAAATAAAAAGCCGCTTAAACTACCCAGAACTAACCATGAGACCGACCAGTACTGAGGGCTTTTGAATTTGTCTAAATTTTTCCTCCTTAGAAGTTACTAAAAATATTTTAATAATTTATATAATTGGGGAAAATGAAAAGCCGCTTTAAGTTAAAGATATTTATTTTTATGATAAATATAAAAATGATTTATACATTTGACAAATGTAAAATAGAATCTTATTTAATTAACAACGTATTATTTATACCTACGTATTAACAAAATTTTAATATTTTTGTTATGTTATTAATTTATTACAGTCCGCAATAATGTCATCCTGTTTGGGTCAAACCAGGTAATCATTTATTACCTGTAAATTTTATTATAGACTGACCCTTATTTTTGGTCGGCAAGTAAGATATTATTTTTACCTACCTGATGATTTGGTCCGCAATCGGCCTAGTCCCAAAAAATTGGTTGCAATTTCGCAATATGACTTAAGTCTGGTAGGTGGTATGGCCATTTAAAACTACCACTGTAACTAGGTCAAAGGAATAAAGAAAAACTATGTTACTTTCAATGGTGTTGATTTATCCATTTAAAAATTGTAATCTACACAGGTGCATAATTTATAAAGACTAAAAACCGATTAGTAATTAATTTTTCTATTAATGATTTATTGTCTTGTTCGGCTAGTGATTTTACACACATCATTAATTGTTATTTGTTTCTTTCCAGGTAAGTGAACTAGTTTTCAGCAGATCATTAGTATGTTCAAGGTAAGTTTTACAATTTATATTTTAAATAATTAGATTTTGTCCTTTCGGTACTTTTATTTATACGGGGTGATTAAAAAAAGCGCGGCAATATTTGGGGGGTAATTTCTCAGGTCATTTTATAAAAAAAAGTTCCTATACACATAGGTCCAAATATGTATTGTTTTCAAGATATAGGATGGTTTTTTTTAATTATCGTTTTTTTTTAACAATTCAAATGTATTCTACCCGCTATTTTTTGAAAATTTAGTACCGTTGTTTGTAGTAATAACGAGATCAGATTAAAATTATAATTATTGGAAGCTCTATATAATATAAATATATATATATATATATATATATATATATATATATATATATATATATATATATATAATATATATATATATATATATATATATTTAACATAATAAAAAATTTTTATGATTAGTTAATGGGGATTAGTTATGGTTAGTGGTGCCTTCCGCCTTGACGCCAACGGATTTAATAATTTTATTGGTATTGAAATTTCAAAATTGTATTTATATTATGAATTTTTTAAAACCATTATTAAAATAAAATAATACCCTGTATATTGGAAACAATACATCCGCACCTATATTTTTAGAATTTGTTTTTATAAAATGGTCTAAGAAATCACCACCTAAATATTGCCGCACCTTTTTTAAACATCCTGTATAATAAAGGTTGTATTTTAGCCAAGAAAACTTGTTTTATATACCTATAAAAATTAAAAAGGACTTTTTCCTAGCAAGTTAAATTTAAAAAATCATAGTTTTTGAAATATTTTCATAGTCGTATGGATTTTTCCACCTTTTGGTGTATTAGTCCAAAAAGAAGTTCTCTTCCTGGACTAATTGCGCTGTACCGAGTGTGCGGTTTCCAGACAAGGCCGGAAAAAAGCTTTTTTCTTAAAAAAACTTCGAATACTCTCGAAAATTTATGAAAAAAACGTTTTATTTTTTTCATAAAATACTATCAACTTTTAATTTAATATTAAGAATAAATACGTAGTCATGTATATAAGCTTTTTTCTCCATTCTTCCAACGAAACGAAAAGGAAATTTTTCCCATAACTTCATCAAATGCAACTGTTACTTATTAAAAGTAGATCGTACATATGGAAAGTGTAAGATTTTCACTGCTATTCATTAATATTTTCAACTGCTTATTGCACTCGGATTGAATGCACAAATGTTTTCTTTTTTGCATTGCAACAGATCCGTACCACAGTAGATAACGTAATTATTTTCTGTTTCAATAACACCAAAATTTTGAACTTGTCTTTGTTAATTGGTACGTTTCGGTTAGTAAAAAGGCATCCAGTAGAAGTGTCCCACTTTTAAACTTAAATAAAACAAATTAGGCAAATGATAGGATACCATTTATTTATTTACATTTAAGTAGAATATATACCATTACGTATGAAACAGTAATTTTCTCACATAAAGCCGGTTGAATTTCATTAATTTGCATTCTAATATTGGTCTTTAAATCCTTAGTTGGTTGTGGTTTATTGGCATAAACACTGTTTTTAAATATTTCCTTAAAAAAAGTCCAGAGGTGTTAAATCGCAGGATCTTGGTGGCCAGATAACATCACCACCAAGCAAAATTGAACAACCTTCAAATGTTTCTCTTAACAAAGTGATTAATTCTCGCGCGGTATGACATATAGCGCCATCTTGTTAAAATCAAAAGTTTTCAACATCGACACCGTTCAATCTAGGATAAAAAATAATTAGTAATCATTATACAAAATATATTTTGCCATTAACAGTGCCTTGCTCATTTTTGAAAAAATAGGTTATATTTTAGTATTTTTATTTTCATGCGTAGTCTCAAAAAATATCGAACTTTAATTAAAGTCAGGTCGTACATTTTTTGTTAATTAATTTGGTTAGGTGCCTCCCTCTCCTCTGACCCCAATGGACTTAATAAATTTAATCTAGTTAGGGCCCCATATTATTACAAAAAAATACACAAATTTAAAAAAAAACGATATTAAGAAAAATATTTTTTATGTGTAGATGAAAAATAAATTGTGATTTGTGTACTGCTTTAAATCAAAAAATAATTTATTTTAACTATGATTTGTATTTTTGGTTACACATGAGGTTTCCATTGTGGTTTTTTGGATATTGGTAGCTTAACTTTGCTGATCTCATTGGAACGGGAAGTGGTGTTTTAACAACATTTTTTTAATTTTGTGTTTTTACTTCAAAAAATCGGGTGATAATTTTTTTGCTGTTTTTTGGTCCTGCTCTGCAAAATTAACAATTTTATTTAAAATGTCTCATCATTCTTCTATTTAAATATATTCGTGGGAGCGCGCTTTCAGACAGTACCAACGCTGCGTTTATATGTAAAATAGATGAAAATATCATTTAATTACATTTTTAATTTTAATTAAGCAAGGTCGGTCACACGGTTTAGTATTATTATTATAGGCGACATTTTTTTATTTTTTATTTTTATTTATGTGATTTTAACACCTAGATTTCTTTTATAAAATAATATATTAAGTATTAAGGTCAGTCTATTATATTTATAATTAATTAAATATATTAACTTATCATTACTTTTCTTTTTTACACAACTGATGGGTTCTGGATATTCGGTTGTTGGACCACATTCCCCTTCAAAATAAACTGAATAAATATATGTGTCTTTATTAACATTGTTAATTCCTTGGAATCGACCATCACTCGTCCACACCGTTTCACCCAAAAATCGCATTCAGCACATTTGAGACACATTTTTAGTGCATTCGCTTACTTATTTTAATGAGTTTTCGACGATATTGAAAACAAGACTTTGGAACACTTATAAAATAATATAAATTCCCCTGAAAGGATATGCTACGCGTATCACTGCGGCATACTCCATAGCAACAACGTTTTTTTAGCCCCTTTCCTCATGGATAACATTATACAGGATGTCCCAGAATGTGTGGGCAATCTCTCGGAATCTAATAGACAACCTAAAAATATTATGACAAGTTCCCATAAACTTTTTTACTACGAGCCTTCCCTACGGAGATACAGGTACATAACGGACGCCCCTGGAAATCGTTTTTGTTTAAATAACTTTTAAAATACTAGACGTAAATTAATATGTTTTAATATGATGGTTACTAGGTAAGTCTTCTTAAAATGAACCCATTAAATTATATTTGGCTTATTTAGTTTGCCAGGGACGGACTAGCTCTGACACAATAATAGCAATTTTTTTACAGCCTGTATGAAAAGGCTGAACAATATAATTTTTAATAGCTTTAACCTTAAACTAAAAAAAAGATATTCTTGATTGACATCGTTCAAATCAGCTGTTTACAAGAAATAAAATATCATGGTTGGTATTTTTTTTACATTATACAGGGTGTTTTCAAATTGTACGTCACTATTTAGGAAAGCAATTTTTTGGTCCATTTTAAGAAAAAAACTTCATGTGAACGTATGTCCTAAACGTCTTAACTTTTGAGATACAGGGTGGTAAAATTTTCAAAAATAAATCATTTATTATTAATATCTGTAATACCACTTTAGATATTTTAATGAAATTTGGCATAAATGTATTATGTATCAAGAACCATTTTTTAGTGTACCAAATTTCTTTTTATTTCCACCAGTGACGTTCGTACGGAATTTGACCTGCCTATTTTGGCAAATTAAAAAAAATGTGGTACAGTAAAAAATGCTTCTTGATACATGGTACCTACATGTGTGCCAAATTTCATTAAAATTTTTAAAATGGTATTACAGATATTAATAATAAAAAAATTATTTTAAAAAATTACCACCCTGTATCTCAAAAGTTAAGACGTTTAGGACATACGTTCATAAAAAGTTTTCTTCTTAAAATGAACCCAAAAATTTATTTCCTTAATATTTACGTACAATTAGAAAACACCCTGTATAATGTAAAAAAAATTACCAAACATGATATTTTATTTCTCGTAAACAGTTGATTTTATCGATGTCAATCAAGAATACCTTTTTTTAGTTTAAAGTTAAAGCCATCAAAAAATAATTTAGTTGAGCCTTTATCATATAGGGTGTTAAAAAAATTACTATTATTGTGCCGCAGCTAGTCCGTCCCTGGCAACGTAAATAAGCCAAATATCATTTAATGGGTTTATTTCAAAAAGACTTTTTTAGTAACCATCATATTAAAAAAATATTAAATTACGTCTAGTATTTTAAAAGTTATTACGATTTTCAGGGTCGTCCGTTATGTACCTGTATCTCCGTAGAAAACTCAGAAAAAAGTTTATGGGAACTTGTTATAATATTTTTGGGTTTTCTATTAGATTCCGAAAGATTGCCCACATATTCTGGGACACCCTGTATATTTTAATTAATATATTTGAATTATTATTTTATTATGTATGCACAATAATTTGCATTAAACTGTTTATAAAAAATTAATTATTACTTGTTTTATTGCTAATTTTTTTTTATAAACCTATGTATTGCTCATGTATTTGTAAATAAATTGCCCGAAAAACATAAAAAAATTAGCAATTACAAGGGCTATTGAATTACATTGTAAATAGGTGAGTTTTTATAAAATGCTTCCCTGCTTTTAAATTTCACCGCACGCCACTGACCGGATTATAATTTAAAATTTCCCCACCTCCTTAAAATACCTTTTACATAAGATTTTAATTTACTTCTTTGGCGACGAAAAATGCCTGGAATCGCCTTAAAACAAACACTGTCATTAACATTGCTATCTATAAGTATTTTGTTCTAAATTCACTGAACCATGAGATATTACCAGCTACTTTTATTTTCAAATAGACATTTCGTTGTGTGGGTACACCTTCGGGTCACATGAATAATCGCGTGCGTGCACCACTCAGCTTAGGTTCTTGGTATTTGGTTAGTCGATCCTTGTTTATTTTTTGTGACATTCTAGGTCACGTGTGTTAGAATTAAACGTATTTTATCAGGTATATCTTTACAAGACATGCTATAAAACCACTCGTTTATTTGACGTTTCTTCGTAAAGTTAAAAAAAAGCTTTACGAGAAAAAATAGCTGTTTTGCACGAAAAAAAGCTATCATTGCACTAGCTTGAATTGTTCTTCGTTAGTCGGATTATTTATTATCTATTTTCAACAACTTTCTAACCAAAGGTTTCGGCTAATCCCCTCAATCATAACTTCGTTATCGTTTCATATAAAGATCATGGAAATTTTGATTTTAGCTCAAGTAACTTCAATCATGGAAAAATATAAATTATTTCAAGTGGTTTTTATTTAGATATATAAATAGAATAATACTAACTACTAGTCTAATGTTAAAGGAGTTTATTTAATAGACTTTAATATTTGAAGATTTGGGAAGAAAAGGAAAAACTTCGGAGCAGGTGCCTATTGTCTGGACACTTTTGGATGAGGAAGACAAATTCGCGGGCCCCTCAAGTTGGACTGTAAAAGATGCATAAAAAATGACACTAAGTGTTGCTCTTTTTGAGCTGCCAAAGAAGCAATTATACTGGCCAACTCTTTGGACCAGAAGCAGTAAAAATACTTATAAAAGAGCGACTCTCGTCAGTTCATCGGTGGGCGAGAGAAAGAAGCTTTGCTGTAAGTGTGGGATCATTAATAAGACGAACAACTTTTCTTTGAATGGAGTCCAGAATGTTAAATGTTGTAGAAGAAGCCATTTCCCAGACGTAAGAACAATATTCTAAAGAAGGTCTGATCTTGGATACATACAGAGTGTACAGATTAAAAGGAGATAAATACTTTCTGGCTTCAAAAAAGGTATCAAGCTTTATGAAGCTGCTGAGGCTATGGGTGTAATGTGTTTGTGTCAGTTAAGGTTATTCTCAAAAGTAATACCAGAACAAGAAATGAATCTTTGTTCTGCAGAACGGCCTCTCATATGTAATGGATAAGCATTTTTAGTTTAAGGTCTTGTGAAAGAGATATCTGCATTGACCTGCACTTGTTTTCCAAATCAGACTTACAGGGAGCTTAAGAAATTCAATATTAGAGTGGAGGGTACTATCGTTAGCAAAACTATAAATAGGATTGATTTTCAAAGAGAGAAGATCGTTGATGTGAAAAGAAACAGAGTTAATGTCAGTATTAAGCCCTGGGGCACCCCACCATTAATTTGGTGCAAGCTGGAAAAGTGACCATCTACAATAACTGATATACGTCGATTAAAAAGAAAACTGGAAAGCCAAGGATAAAGCTTAGGTGGAAGACCGTAGGAAGGAAGTTTGTTAAAAGCCCATCATGCCAGACCTGATCAAAACCTTTGGATATGTCAAGAGCAACGATCTGCGATTCACCAAGAACTCAAGGGACTTGTTTCAGTTGTGTGAGACAAAGGAAAGAAAATCATCTGTAGGATCTTTTGTGGCGGAATCCATACTCTCTCTTTCATGTAAAAATTTGTGTTTTTTCAAATACTTGATTCGGGCATTAATGAATTTTCCATTACCTTACAAGGAACAGAAAAAAAGATATAAGTCTATAGTTGAAAGGGAGAGTTTTGCATCCTTTCTTGGGGGCAGGTTACACACATGCAGCTTTCCAGCTCTCCGGGAAATTACCCGAGTCGTAAGAAATTCGAAAGAGGAGAGTTAGAAACGCCCCGAAACAGGGGAGGTAATATCGTATATTTAGGGGATATTTTAGAAGTTTGCAATCTGATTGAACCTGAGTTTCTGAGGTCACAACTGTCTTAGAATTCAAAACGCAGGCAGGATTTTATTCCATTCAAAAAACTGAGAAAAAAAATCTTACTAAAAACACTTATGTAGAATAAGGGCCAAGTTCCTAACCAAAAATCTCGGCCTTTTAAAATTATTTTTTGACATGTTTTTTACTGATCTGTCTGTATTAATGCATGTTCTTTATTGATTAATACTGGCAGATTAGTATAAAACTTACCAAGTTAAAAATGAACTTGGTATAATTTTAGGGATTGGGATTATTAAACTAAGCAGCGAAAAATAGACTCTTAACGGAAATATGCGTGCTGTTATAATTTTAACTTTCTACACCTTTTCCCTCAATTAGCGAAAAAATTAAAATTTCTCAGATTTAAAATTGGCAGTCAGGTTCCTATGTTTCGTTGTTAATAGTACTGTTTCATGTAATTGTAGCAATTTTACCATACATAATGGATAATAGCAGCTGGTTTAATTCGAGTCTTTTTAGTTTCCTCCTTTGAAGTAAATGGGTTTTACATTAATTATTGTTTTAAACGAAAAAATAATAAGGGTCAAGACATGGCATTATAGAGAAATTTATAATAAAGTTAGGATTAATGTTATTATGTGTAGACGAGTAAATTTTTTATTTCTTCCTCAAAGATAATACTTAAAATATGATTTTTACAGTGTTTTACCCAACCAACTTAATGATTAGAATTAACGCAACGCCAGTTTGTACGCAGGGTGTTTGGTATAGAGGTCTTTTTGTTTTGGAAAAACCTAAACAAAGTGCTAGATCTCAAAAATCAAAATCAGGAAATTATCTTGAAAATGTAATAAAAGTATTTAAAAATATTGGTTTTTGTGTTAACATAGACAACATTGATTTAAATATGAATATTTATTGATATGACATTTCTAAGCAACGATTATATACTAAAGGATGGCTCAGTTCCATGTAACCTACGTTCAAAAATTTAGCGGGAAGCAGAGAGCGGCTGTGACATCACCACCGGTGCTGAATCGTTTTGTTTACGTTCATTTGCTCTTGTGTGTTTTGAAGGGTTTTCTATTTCTGTTGTGATTTTGTTGAACAATTTGCGTTAATTGAAGTACATCGGGTTTTCGGTTTTTTTCGCGAATACCTTGGAAGTGTTCGGCGCTAGACAATCAGTGAAGCATTTTGACTTATTTTATTAATTAAATAAAATTTATTTTCTGAGTTTTTACATTTTGTGAGGATTAGGTTGCAGTGGGATCGTGAGAAAACCCGGTTTTTTATTGACAAATATAGAGAAAAAGCAGATCTTTGGGATCATCGTCATTATGATTATTTTTAAAAAATGACGCAGTAGCGTAGTAGCAGAAATGCAAACGCGACCTTCATGTCTGACATTTTTGACGACCCTATGAAGACGAATGGTGGATCACTCGTGAACCTAGCATTCAAACGTGAGCATTCGCTATGATGTGGTGATGAACTGAACGGGTTGCTGTAATGTAATGCTCGTAGCGAGCATTACATAACAACGTTCGGTTACAAGTCAGTCGCCTCCTTAAGAATTCGTTGGTTTTATCAAAATAAATTATTATATTTAGGCGCATAATATGTATTTTGCGTTTTTTTTTTTTTAATTTATCAAGTGTATCTAAGGAACAAATTATTTTGGGTTTTTGATATGGCAAAATCAGACTTTATATTTAAGGTATAAATAATTTTTATTAACGCAAATTTTTGAGGATGAATATGGTTTTTCGTAGGTTTAGGTTTTAATGTAGACATTTGGGAATTTTATATAAAACAATATATCATATATAAACGGCCAGTGTCATTCAATGGGGACTAAACACTTCCTTATATTTAAAAAAAAAAATCAAAATAGCTATGTTATGGGTTTTTTTCCTAGAATCTGAAAGAATACTTAAGAAAATGAGTTGAAATGTAGCAAAAGAGATAAACATAAAATTAACTTTTTCTCAATGGGACAACTTATTCATTGGTTTGTTTTGGAAAGCGTCTCAGTTTTTTCGACACGTTTCTTTAGGTAGGATTTGGAATTTATTTTTAGTAACATCAGAATTAATTTGATTTATATGAAAAATTTGCGATTTAACTTAAGTAACAGAAAAATATACACCAACTACCTGAAATGCCAAAAACACAGAAAGTCAATATTTTGTCAAAATCAAGCGTTATAACACATATTGGTAGAAGTGAACCATATTATTAACAATATTAACAAAACAATTTTATTATTTTTAAAATCTTGCCTTAATAATATTATTTTCTCCCTGCTTATTTAGTTTATTTCATTAATAATTTTGTTTCTTGATTTGTCAAAGTTGCTCCCCTTTTACGATATACTAAAGTTTTCAAAAGTCTTCATAAAAATGCAAGAAATGGTTATTTTCCTTTTTTTTTAATACAAGAAAAACCCTTATTCAGTCCTTGTTGGATGACTCTGTACATGCATACTCTTTTGGCGAAATTTTCAGTATCGGTGTTACATACATGTGGTGGTATTCCGTTGGTGCAGCGTCAAATATTGACCTTCAAAGTTTTGGTGGTCGCGATCTACCACGGTATGGTACATTCCACAATAATTCGATGATTCCTCAATCACAATAAAATTTAAATGACAACCCTCAGTGGTAATCCTAGTAATAAATAAGCTGCCTGACAAATATCTATTGTGTAGACACCGCACCTTTTGAAAGGGTACAGGTCCTAATTATCTACTAATATCAAAGATAATACTACTACGGATAAGATAAACCATTCAATGCTATATTTTTGATACCCCTAATGGACTTTGGCTAACGCGAGCCGTTGTCCATCGAGAGATTTTCGCGCTATCCTTGAACGAAAGTTAAACAGTGTTGCCGGCAGGCCTTTACTATTGGCGTGATGAAACGCGACTAGAAAAAACACAGCCGCCCGCTTTCGCTACTTCGTGTTCCGAATAAGGTACAAGCGACAGACATTGGCAATGTCGCACGGTTTGTTTCGCTGGGGCAAGGGTTACCGACTTAATTTTATTCGCATTTACGGAAGCATTGATATCTTCGAACTGATTCTAAACGCCCCATTTAAATGAACCATCTATTCGTAGTAGTATTATCTTTGCTAATATCAATAGTTTAGGTTAGCTATTTTGGGTTTTTAATAACACACACAAAAATACCTTGACAAACTCCAAAGTACTCCAAACGACTGATGAACTAAGATGAAAAGACTGTTTTATATTAAACACCTGTAATTTGCCTTTAACCTACATAATATACCAAAAAGCAGGTACAATATTAAATAAAGGAAATTTTAAGTCCAGACCTACATGCGGGTACCCAAAGTTTATTTAGTTTTACAACTAACAGTAGCAGGTTAAACGAGAAATAAACGAATTATTGTGAAATGTACTGTACTAAGACTTTAAGTTTTTGTGGACTAACCCAAAGTAATAATAAAAAAAACTTAATTTTTTAACAGTATATTTATGTCGTAAACGTTTTGGACAATCCCTTAGATTGCATTTCAAAAGATGTTATTATTAGGGTGTTCCCATTTTGATCACGTTTCATAAAAGTATGATTAACGAAAACACTCAGCATAAAGGGTAACACTGTAAATGATTATTAAAAAAGGTGTAGGTCTAATGTGAATGCACCTTACCAACCTTGTAAAAATACTATTTAACTTTACTTCTTTTGTCTGTTTGCCGAGAAAGAAACCTTGACCTTAACGTCAAAGAATTATTTCTTTCTTTTTCGCAATACTACGAAATTACAACATGTTCTGGGGGAATTGATATCCAAAGGTGATAAATAATGATCGGTTTTAATTATCAACTGTTTGGTAATTGTTGATCTGATTCTGATCTAAAAGTGTTTATTTTGTTAAGAACGATGAAAGGGAGAACAACTGAACTAAAAAGTATATGTATATTAGGCTGATTTTTTTGCGACTATTTTTTTTGGTTCCATCGTGTGTGAAGATTTTTCGTTTAAAAAGCACGTAAACTTAAATCCTTTTTTTAATTTCTATAACTCAGCAGCATTTCCTGTTATCGTCTTGCCCAAAGACGGGATTTTTTGAGAATTGAATGCTCTACAAAAGTGTCCATTGCGGCAAAGTCGCAACTCACACCGGCGAGGTAGTACGGGTCACTAAACCTAATTTTTTCATAATATTGTCGTTTTTCTGTCAGTTTCTCATAAATGACAAGAGCTGCATAAAAATATCCTAACAGTCGAATAGCTAAGACCAACAGTTCTCGAGATATTTGACCTTTAATTAATTTTACAGGCAAAAAATAAAATTTTAAAAAGTTTGAGTCAATAATTTCTGAAAATTTCATAGTAAAATTAATTAAAGGCCAAATATCTCGAGAACTGTTGTCTTAGCGAATCAATTATTAGGACCTTTTTTGTTGGAAATTAAATTTTCAACAATTTTATCTCATCTTTTTTGTCAGCTCTTGTCATTTATGAGAAAATGACAGAATAACCAGAATTTTATGAAAAATAAGATTCAGTGACCCGTCCTACCTCTCCGGTGTGAGTTGCGACTTTGACGCAATGGACACTTTTGTAGAGCATTCAATTCTAAAAACTACGGCTTTGGCAAGACAATAACATAAAACGCTGCTGAGTTATAGATATTAAAAAGGATTAAAGTTAGTGCTTTTTAAGGAAAATCTTCCACGCTTTAGTAGTTAAAATTTATCTAGGGTAATCAAATTTTTTGATTTTACAAAATTGATGACCAAAAAAATCACCCTTATGTACAGGTTTATTAATGGTACACTAAAATAGTTATAGTGTAAATCGGTTTGATTAAATTTGACAAGCCTGTCTAGTGCCAAAAATTTCAAAATGCCTCGTCATTTAACTGAAATTGAAAAGTCAAATAATAGCTAGAATTGAAGATGGTGGTCAATACGTGCATTAACGGATTTTACCGGAAGAGGCAAAAACACTATTTCAAGAATTAAGCAACGTTGAGTTCAAGAGGTGGTACTGGTCCAGCACGCATTTCCGTCCCTGAACAAGATAATGCATTTCTGGAATATCTAAGGGCAAATTCTTTTGAAACTGCAAGAAACGCTGTTATTGACACAGAATTTCCTGGGTCTCAACCTACCGCTAGCAGAAGAGTCAAAGAATCTGACTTAAAAAACCGCGTAGCTGCAAAAAAATGATGCTCACAGAAGAACGGAAACAGTCTCGTTTACTTTTCGCCCTAAATTATATATATCGTGATCACCAGTTTTGGAACACGGTAGTATTCACTGATGAAAAGGTTTTTCAGTCAACATATAATGGACAAATTCGTGTCTACCGTCCAGACAATACAAGATACGAAGAACGCTACACTAGCGATCTTGCTTTCAGACCTGGCGATTTTCAGTAAATGTATGGGGTTGGAAAACGTGCTATGGGCTTGGTTTCTGCTGGCGATTGGAGGGAAGGTTTAACGCCGAACATTACATGGCTGTTCTGGAAAATGTTATGCTCCCATCTGTTGGACAAATATATCCAAATAACTCATTTGTCTTTCAGCAGGATAACTGCCCGGTCCATACCGCAATTGCTGTGAGGGAATGGTTTCATCGTAATAATATTGAAGTCTTGCCATGGCCCGCTTATAGTCCTGATATTAATCCCATAGAGAATGTTTGGGGCCTAATTAAAAGAAATATATAAAGAAATTTTAGACCAAAAAATTTTAATGAATTATGGGAAGTTATCCACGACTGCTGGGAAGAGCTTGATCCAAATGTTATAGTGAATTTAATTAACTCAATTCAGACAGATTGGTTCAAATAGTCGAAAAAATGGTCATATGACCAAATATTAATTTTTTATTTTTATTTTATTATAAATCATATATTACATTATAATTAAATATTAACTATAATTTTCAGTTTTTGTTATTATTATTGGTTACGTTGAGTTTAAAAATTTGCGTTAAAGAAATATTCTAAAACAATAAAATCATTTATCACATTTTATGTTTTTGTTTTGTCTATCGACGTTGATAAGAAAAGCCTGATTTACGCAAATATGGCAAAATGTAGTCATAAGACTTGTACCCATTTTCAGTGAATACAACTGTATAATATATATGTCCAAAAAGTCAGTAACCATAATAAAAAAGCAGTTGGCACATGGGACTTTTTTTAAATTTGTTTTTGCTTATATCATTCTAAACAAAACAAACAGATTTTAGTGGAAATAAAAAAAATTTTTGATTTTATCCAAAATAAGAGGAAAGTAGATACTACAATGTCTCATAACTAACAACAGGCAGATAAGTAAGAAACTTTTGCCACCGTTGTCCTTCTATTGCTTTTTAAGAAGTCCTAAAAAATGAAACATGCAGGTCGATAAATCAGGTCTATAGGAAGGATGGCCAAGTGGTTTCCTCTAATTTTGCACAAGATAGAGATGTAGTTTATGGCCAAGCGTGGCTGGGAGAAAAATAACTCCTGGAATCGGTTTGTCACATCTTTTGGATGGTTATGTGACCTTTTCATTGCTTAAAAGCTCACAGAAATAAGCAATATTTATTGTGCGACGCTCGTGCAAGAAGTTAATGTGCAAAAAGGTCATAAAATCTTCCCGGTTATGTTGACCTTATCACTCTTCTCACTGTCAACCTATTCAATCTCCAAATAGGCGCAGTCAATTTTTGCAGAATTTCAGCTGGTTGAACCCCTTCACGAGCATAAAATTTAATTATAATGCATTGCGCAGATGAAACGTGGACCTCTTTCCCGCCGGCTCTCTTCAATCTTGTGCGCTTAAACACAAAACTCTCGTTTATGTTTGATTTACTCTACTCCAGTACGTTCCACAATAATTCGTTGATTTCTCGTTTTACCGGCTACTGTTAGTTGTAAAACTCAATAAACTTTGGGTACCCGCATGTAGGTCCGGACTTAAAATTTCCCTTATTTATTATTGTTCCTTCTTTTTGGTATATTATGTAGGTTAAAGGCAAATTGCAGGTGTTCAATATAAAGCAGAGTCTTTTCATCTTAGTTCATCAGTCGTTTTGAGTTTGTCAACGTCGTCGTGTGTGTTATTGAGCATCCAAAATAGCTAACCTAAACTATTGATATTAGTACGTAATCAGGACCTGTACCCTTTTAATAGGTGCGGTGCCTACACAATAGATATTTGTCAGGCAACTTATTTATGGCTGGGTTTACGATTGAGGGTTGTCTTTTAAATTGTATTGCGGTCAAGAAATCAACGAATTATTGTGAAATGTACCATACAATCTTTTTCACTTGATTTAAATGGTATTACTCTGTTATTACACTCCTACGCGTTTAGCTAATCAGAATAAGAACCGATTAAAAAAATATTGACACATGAGGCACGACAATTGTAATACGCAGATTATCAAGGTCGTAGGTAGAAAGATCAAGGATTTTTTTTTTTAAACTATTTTATGCCATGTCACTTAAGCTACATGAACTATATTTAAAATTACACATTCAGGATTCCGCATTCCTTAAATAATCACACGTTGTATCGAACATGTCATCAATTGTAACATGTAACACTTTGAGTGATTTGTATCAAGGGGAACTTAACAAGATAATAGCACGCGTTAGTCGTCATGTCATAACAATCAGAAGTGTTGCTTAATTCTGTTTTAAATATCTTGATGATTATCCGTTATTTATGGTAATTGATATTTTTATAATACTAGTTGACAATTGATATAGCACAATACAGGGTGTTACAGAATAAGATGCTAATCCTTAAGAGTGTTAATCCTTAGGTAATTTTAAGAAGAAAAGTTCAAATAAAGCTATATCCTAAACGTCTTAACTTTTGACCTACAGGGTATTAAAATCTTAAGAGAAAAATCGTTTCTTCATTATAACTTTAATAACTTCCTGGATATGTTTATAAAATTTAGCACACACCCTCTGAGTATCAACAGCCACTTTTTGATGCAGTAGACTAAATATTTTTGAAAAATATTATGTGCGCCACTGCTTTTCCGTAAAATAAAAACTACATATTTTTATAATCCCCATTCATTTTAGGGCAAATTTGCTTTCTTGACTTTCTTTCGTCCGACATGCCAATTTCGCGAAAAAAAAACATTTTTATGCATGGTACAAAAAATAAAATTTAATTATTTTATAAACATATGTACGTTGTTTTACCATTACATTATAAGAACTCTAATTCTAGAAGTCTGGCAGTACTTTAATATTAAATAGGTTTTTAAAATTTCCAACCGGTTTTTGTTAAGATTTTCAAATGAATTACCTTGTATATTATCTCACTATCTAATGCGGAATTTAAATACAAATAATTACTTTATTACAAGTATATTAAATTTTGAACCATTTTTAAGATATTTACCAAAAACGACAAATATGCCAATTTCATGAGTATCTAAAGTATTACAAAAAAATCCAGACAGTCATGGAAAAACAACAATGTTATTAAGGAAACCATGGCGGCGACAAAATACATAAATGATGCCAAAACAGTTTTGACAGATATTTATTTCAGTAAACGGATGTTCAGTTAACTTCAATTTTAATAACGTAAAATCTTTTAAACGTATAACTATTATGGTACATTTCACAAATGCTGAGTTTGCTGATATGCATTACCTGTACGGGCGTGCTGACGGCAATGCCAGACGATTATAACAAGAGCGAATAATTCCGGATGCTAGACCGTTTTCAGGAACTCACAGAAAGTTAGGTGAAACGGGATCTTTTAAACCAAAAAACTACCTAAAAGGGCACAACATACTGTACGAACACTGGAAACCGAGAAAGCTGGTTTAAATTTAGTTGAAAAAAAAACCTGAAATAAGTACTAGAAAGATTGGGAATATTCTAAATATTACTCATGTTCTAGTATGGAGAATTCTTTACTATATCCGTATCATATCCAAATAGTCCAGGCCCTACTTTCTCGGAATTTTCCATTATGAATAAATTTCTGCCAATGGTTTCTTTAAATGGTTGCGGAAAATCCCCAATTTGAAGTCAAAATTTTATTCACGGACGAAGCTAATTTTTCCAGGAACTCCATGAGAAATTTTCACACGGAATCCCACCACGATTTTCTGTAAATGTATGGGCTAGAATTATTGGTGATTATTTAATTGGGCCTTATTTTCTACCAGGTAGATTGAACGGAAATAATTATCGCCAGTTTCTTAAACAGGGTTTACCAAATTTGCTAGACGACATCCCTATTTTCACCCGACATCGTATGTGGATGATGCACGATGGTGTACCTGCCCACTTCAGTCTCCAGGTACGGGAATTTTTAAATCAACATTATAATAATCGTTGAATAGGGCGTGAAGGATCACAATCGTGGTCACCTAGATCCCCAGATCTAAGCAGCCTCAATTTTTTCCTGTGGTGACATCTTAAGACGCTGGTGTCCACTTTCAACAGCTAATCTAAACTATTTTTATTTTTGTTCACGTTATAATATTTTTCTAATTTAATGGTAAAATAATGTATGTACCTACATTATATGTTGAAATAAATAATTTTTTTTTTTACTAATAAATTGACCATAAAAATTTTTTTTTTTTCGCGAAAATCGTGTGTCGGACGAAAAAATCAAGAAATTTGCCCTAAAATGAATGGGGATTATAAAAATAGTTTTTATTTTACAAAAAAGCAGTGGCGTACATAATATTTTTCAAAAATATTTAGTCTACGTTCCCGTACGGACGCCACTGGTTAAACTTAAATCTTCTACATTAAAAAATGGCTGTTGATACTCAGAGGGTGTGTGCTAAATTGCATAAATATATCTAGGAAGTTATTAAAGTTATGATAAAGAAACGGTTTTTTTCTCAAGATTTTAACACCCTGTAGCTCAAAAGATAAGAGGTTTAGGACATAGCTTTATTTGAACTTTTCTTCTTAAAATTACCTAAGGATTAACATCCTTAAGGATCAGCATCTTATTCTGCAACACCCTGTTTATTTTAATACTGTTGATGTCACAGATTTACCATCTGGTGTAAAAATGTTTAAATTCAAAATTGAAATGTTTCTATTGTTTGAAGTATATAGTTTTAGGTTTTAAATGGTTATTTAATCAAAAACAGCACCAAAACAGTAGATTTCCTTAGTTTTGGACAAAAACATCGATGAAGTTTAGTAGCTAAAACTTTTGCAGAATATATTAAAATTTTAAAAAAAAGATTATATGATTGGATTTTTGTAAAAATTGTCGGTAAAAACCGTTAAAAAATGTGTAAATTTAACGAGGAAGTGTATTATAAACGTAATAATTATTATAAATTACATTTACTTTTCGTATTTCATAAAAAAAAATCCCGTTTAAAACGGTGCGTCTCGACCGTATCGCGGATGAAGCGCTTTCATACATATTTAAGGTTATGTAATTTAAAAAATAATTAAATTATTGTAACGATGAAAAAGATAATACCCCATATTGCATATTTAGGAAAAGTAAGAAAGAATTATTGTTACATAAAAATATTACTTATTATTTAAATGGGCGGTGTTATACAATCGTACTATTATAATTAATGAAATTGCCACGTGTATATCAGGCCATATCTAAGGTGTCAAGTTTTTAATTTTTTTATTTTAAAATCTTTTAGAAACTGGGTAGGAGTCCTTTTGATAAAATTGGAGTAAATTTAATAATTAAACTATTTCGTTCATTGATTTGAGAAACCCGGCCCTTTGTAAAATTTTTGGTTTTGCCCGTTTTCTGAAATTAAATTACCATACTTTTTTATAACAAATTTTGCAAAATTGATATATTAAATGTCTTGGCTTAACTCTTAAGGTAAAAATCTTTGGTACTTGATTATTTTTCTGCCTCTAATAAAGTTTTTTGTAACGCCTTATTTGACCATGACTAAAAAAATTTCAAAATTGCTGTAAAATATGGATTTAATTACTTTTTTTTGAGTATGTAAATCTGTTATTTGTCTCTCACTTTAAGTTATTTTATTTATTTCACAAGATAGCCCAAAGAACGAATGTTTTAAGTTATTCATAAAACCGTTTAAAATGTTTTTTGTCATTCCCTGATTTTTTTTTGTATCTACTCTAATCTGTTTAATTTTTTAAATATAAGCTCGGTTTTTACTTATTAGCCAATTTTTTTACGAAGAACATAACATATGAGAAAACCGAAAATATACTTAATTTTTTTCTCAAAAAAAAAGTATAAAACAAACAAAGAAATCAGTTTAATGCCTTTTTCGCTTATTTTACTTAAAGTGTAGTTTCAAAGTTTTCTCCTTTAAAAAGTCTTAGTATTTTTGACCCATCAACGATTTCTTTTATTTTTAGGCTTTGCGTTGCTTCCTCGCGCCAATTTCCTTCTCAAAAAAGGAAGAGCATTTTGTTCTCTCTATTTAAGACTCTTACGGCCGAGTGATGATCACGTTGTTAAATTTACGGTTTTAGAATTGTTGTTAACAACGGTTTAGAATGTTAAAGAACGTCATTGTCGGTGTTATTTAATGTTTTTAAAAAAGGCAACCTGTAAAAAAAGACATTTTTTAAACATTCTAAACCGTTGTTAATTTTTTTAAAAATTCTAAGTTAAAAACCCCTTTGAATGTTTAACAAAATATCAGTTTTTTACAGGTTGTTACTAAAAATTGAATAAATGACAAGACGTTTTTTAAACCTTGTAAACCGTTGTCAACTTTTAACAATTGCAAGTCCATTGAAATAAACAACGCAATCAGAAAGGAAAAAAGATGTTTTTGCAATTAGGGACTGAACGAGAAAAGAGAGAGAGACTAATTTTTAGTATATTTTTATTATTATTTTCTTTTGGAAACAATCTTTTCCGCTGATATTCTAAATGTCCATTTTGCGTAAATCGAGAATATAAATTATTGTATTTTCACTTTAATTTTTATTTTTAATACGTTCCATATTCATTTCAAATAAATTATGTGAAATTGCAAAATTTCTTTATGCACTTAAGCAGATGCTTTTTTTAGCACGAAGTATTTTTAACGACTGATTTTTATTGCCAAACATGGTCAGTTGGTCATTTGCCACGGTTAGTAAGTAAATACGAGGAAGTGGATTACGGCGGACAAGTTGGTCAAGTTTCCAACCATATATTGACAAGATAATTAACGTGTAACAGGAAAACGTACAAAATAATATTGTATTTATTTTCGTCAGTTGGATTTTTTTTAATTATTTGTGTAAAGGTCTGTATCGAGCTCTCCTTTCACCTATGAAAATAGTTGTGCCGTAAATTTGTTGGGTTTCTTTTATAAATATATCTTATATAAATGTCTAACATTGCAGTTTTCTATTTCTGTCGAACTCACATGATTCACTGATCCCACCGATTCAAAGGACGGATACTGAATTACCATACGTTTATACTGCACTTCTACTTTTAGTCCAGGAAACAAACCATTTTGTCTTGCAATTTTTTCAAAATGCATAGAGTGACTTGAAGTTTTGACAGTAGGTAGGGAATAGCCCAAGGATCAAAATCTATATCATGCCGAAGTGCGCCTTTACCTTGAGGGTGATTGCCAAACCATCTCGGGGTAAAGTTTTTTTTAAAATATTTTGACCACAGAAATCGATAGAAAAATGATTTCTAAGCAAAAAATTTTATGCATTTTTTGTAAAATGCATACTTTTCGAGTTA
>JAHBCN010006870.1:0-46375 GCA_019359885.1 Listronotus oregonensis
AAAAATTTGTTTAATTTATGTTCGTTTTAGAACACAACCCCCTTGGTTCCTTGTTTTTTTTTAAAAAAATTTGAAACAAATTTGGCCCAAAAAAGAAACAAAATTTTATAGATTTCCTTTTCTAGTGAATATAAAGGTTGTCCAGGAAAATGTAGGGAATAGTTAGGCTTTTCCTTGTAGAGAAAACAAAAAATTTTTTTTCTTAATTCAACAAAAAAAACAAAGTCTTTAACACAATCAAAATCTCGCAATACTAACAAAAAAAGAGAATAGACAAAACAATGAAAATCAAAATGGTGCAAGAAAAAAATGAAACAGTGTATAATCCAAGGTGAAATTCGTCGGCAAGTGATTTCCTTTAATGAATGCTTGTAACAGACATTTTTTGGTCGATAACTTATTTTTCGTATTCTTCCCTTGGTGAGCTTAGCAAAGCTGAAGTTGAAGTTTTAAATTTTGAATCAACTTTTGTTTTTATATAGAGTATTGCCTGTAAGCCGACCATAGAAGAGTTAGTGGAAATGATCGATGTTAAAGGGGTAAGTATTCTTTTAAAATTTAAAATTGTAAGAACACCCCAAAAAAGAGTGTTTGTATAAGGAAAAAATTTTTATTAAATGTCAGGTATATAAGGTGATTAAAAAAATATGGGGCATCATTTATTGGAAAATTCATGGCTTTGTAGAAGAGCCGTATTAAATCTTGGGCAAAGAATTTGTCAAATTTTACTTTTCTGCCAATTTTTGTAAATCGCTCTTTTTTACCCTCTTTTACTTTAAATTACTATAAATAAAGCATAAGGTACAAGAAAAGATTTATATTTTATAAGAACTAACAAATTAATAAATTAATAAACAATTTAAACAAACTTAAATACCCTTTCCAAATAAACCCCTCAAAAATTTTATTGTTATGTTCGTTTACATTTTGCGGCCTAAACTCTTTTTCCCCTATTTTTTTTTTTCACTAATAAGCCCCAAACATTTTTATAACATTTAAACCCTGACTACGTGAGGGCCACGGTAAAACCACAGGTAAAACCCTGTTACGCTGCTCTTCCATCAATTCATCGACCCCCGGGGCCGCATAAAGGGGACACTTATCTTGCTGAAAGAAAAAATTTTCTGCCCGGGAAATCGATCAGTACAGAAGGAAGCATGATATTCTGTAACATGATATACCACACCAATTCCTTGTGCACTCAGCCACCCCCAAACATTTACCGAAAATCGCCCACTACTGTTCTTTTGGGTATATTTTTCATTAAACCGTGTTCCTTGAGGCCTGTATACCTTAAGTATCCCATTGTAGCACGACTGAAACACTTTCTCATTGGTAAATATGATTTTTCCCCAAAAATCGGAGGTTCCAAGAAAAATTGTAGAGCAAACCCAATGCGTTGTTCTTTATTTGCATTCGTTAAAAACGGTTTTAAGGCTGTTGGGTGGCAGCGAAAATCGGATATTTGCTTTATTCTTCGCCGTGCCTTCCTAACCGATGCTGGGAAATTGTTTTCCCGTTTTTACTGTAACTACAGATATAAAATGGTTGGTTTCTAAAAACTTTAAACTAATGTATTGTCTTGTTCTTGATTCGATAGTTTAGGGCGACCACTTCCAGCTCTTCTCTCTAATGAGTGTGTTTCCTGCCTTTTTTTTTAACAAACGAATAGTTTTTTTGTTTTTGGGATGTTAAGCTCTTTCGCCACATCCCTTTCTGGCCAACCTTTTTGCTCAATATAATAAATAATATATACTTTTTGATCTAAACTTAAGTTTGGCATTTTTAAAAATATTTGTAGACACTGACAACGAACACCTCTTTATTAGGTATTTATATTCAGTAGGGTGGCATAAGCCTATTTTACGAGGGGGTTGCCCGAGTTTTTGGGCCCCTTACTGTACTTAAATGGTTTCGTTTTTTCCGGGTTTTTTTCCCCCTTTTTTTAAAAGAAACTGATAAAACATTGTTTTCCAAATTTGATAAATAATTTTTCAAATTAATATGTAAACAAAAAATTGGGGTTTAAAATTTTTAAAACCCTAGTCTTCCCAAAATAGTTTAGTTTCTAAAATATTGTTTCATAGGCTACTGTGGTTTAAAGTGTGTTTTTTATTTTCTAAGAGGAATTTAACATGATATTTTTTTGATTAAAATATATGGGTGTTCCATTTAAAGAAAAAGTAGTTAGGTCGGATAATTTTTTTCCTGCCCCCGTATCTTATTCTGAAAAAGGCAGATTATTTAGCAATCATTATAAAACATTTTTAATAAAAATTTTTTCTTATTTTTTTAAATAAGAAAATATAGGTTATCCTGAAATTGGAATTTTTTGATTTTTCCCCACTCTTAAGCGCCCAAAAAAATTTTAAAAATTTTTTTTTTACCTTTTTTAATTTTTAAAACCCCAAAAAAAAAAAAAAAAGAGCCTATATTTTTTGAAGCCAACAATTACGAAGATACCTTAAAAGTGTAAAAAAGGGGGAAAAATTTCCTGCGGGAAAAAAAAAAAACAAAATGACCTTTAAATTTTTTTTAAAAATAAAAAAAACCCAATATTTTTCCCGTTCAGTCCTCGTTGATGACTGTATTTAAAACCATTTTTTCTTTTTATAAACTTTACCGCTGTAATTTGTAACGACTTTTTTTTTTTTTTTTTGTAGAATCCCAATTAAATAATTCAGTTTCAACCCCCTTTTAAAATTTTTTTTTTTAGAAAATTAATTAAATAATTTTGCTCCTTTCCCCAGTTGTCACGGGTTTTTTCCCCAGTGTTAAAATTTTTTTCCCATTAGCAACAATACTACCGATCCGTATGTTCTGTTTGTTTGTATATACAAAAAAATACTTTAAGCGCCTTTCAGTGACGTCACAAACGTACGACCCGCCTGTGGGTAAAAGAAGAATCTAGTCCCCTTTTTATTGGGAACCAGTAAACAGAGCGGGACTATTTTTGGGGGTTCCATTTTCATGACCCCTAATTTTCATTTAATTTATTAACAGATTCGAAGGATCGTGAAAGATGGAAAAAGGGCAAGAATAGCGTCCCAGTAACCTTTCTCCGGTGGCGTTACTATTTACTACGTTTACTCCGGTATACGTAAAGACAAACGTAAATCGTAAAACAGGTGCCAAAAGTAATTATAAATGGTGTGTAATACAGAAAAAAATATGGGTTGTTATAATTTAACATTCTTGTTTTTGAATACGAGGGGTATTCGATAACGACCTGGAATTTTACTCTCGAAACCAAACAAATAGGCATGATGACAGATTTTAAAAAACTGTTGTATCATATTCGGAAATACATACTAATTGTAACGAACATCATATTTCGGACAAAAAATCAAGATTTATATTGAAAAAAGTGCATTTTAAATATTAAGTTTAAAATTTCACCAAAACTAAAGTGTCATGGCGTCGATTGTGACGTCATGTTAGAGTAAACAAAGTGCAAACACAAACGCTCTTCCAAATTATAAGTTATTTTACATGTTTATTTATTTTCTTCGAGTCAATGAGTGTACCCATTTCGATCCACTTGAAACTTTAACTAAGAGAAAGTTTAAACTCTATTTTATTAAAAAAGTGCCTTTCTACCTGGGTGTTAAAACCGGGCAGGACGCTTAACATTTCGGGATCTCCTATGCTTCTATTTTATAGCTTTTTTTAAATATTTTTATGATCGATTTAAATAATAGTATTAATAATTTATAAAGACATTTACTCGTTCAGAATAATCTTAAGAAAATTTCTATAATATTTTTAACTTAAAAGAATGCATAGTTTGCTTAGCGTATTATTAAACTATTTTCTTCTTCCAGGCTTAAAGCCAGTCTTAATCAAATTATTGTATTTACCTATTTATTAACTACTTTAAAAAAATAATAAAATTAAACTTTAAACATTAATCCATCAAAAAAAAATATGTGCTACATCTGTGGGTGCTATACAGGGTGGCCCACCACATTCGCCTCGGTTTTTCTACGAGAAATGAAAAGATTTGGGGAAAAAAACTTTTAGCACGGTCATATGTGGGTCCATGAGGAGCATATTTTTATTTTGAAATGTACAGGGTGCCCCAAAAAAGAAAGTACATATCAAAGCTATTTTTTTTCTAGGGAACACCCCATTTTTTCTATTTTTAGATACCATATAGACCAAATAAAGGTAAGTTATTGTTATATTTTATACCTAAAACTGACCGTTTCCGAGAAATTTAGAAAAATTTTAAAAAATACAGACCAAAATTTTAAAAAATTGTTTACCCCCGTAACATATAAGAGCTGCTCGAAATTTAAAATTTAGTTAGCATAAGGTTTATTAATATCACAAAAAAGTTTTATTTTTAATATTATACAGTGTGTTGAAAAAATTCCCTCAAATTTGGGGACGAACATTTTAATAAATAACTTCCTTAAGTTAAATGGAACACCCTGTATTTAGTGGCCTATTTTGACGCGGAACAAATTTCCCCCTTTTTAAAACCATATAAGGGTTTCCTATACCTATCTCTTCTGTTTTTTTATGCAAAAGGCGTTTTAATATTTGACTTTTTTTATCTTAAAAATGGAACACCCTGTATCGAAATTTAAAAAAAACATTTTTATTAAGGATCACGTAGATTCGCTAAAAGCAAATTTTAAATTTTTGAAAATAAGATGTATCTCAAGTAAAGTGCAGGCAAAAGTAATAACTCTAATTTATTGTCATTTCTAAAATATTAAAGCATTCTTTAAAAAAGAGGATGAAATATAGTAGAAGGCACATATGGCCTAATAATTGTTGAGACGAAATATGGTAAATTGCCCTTGTTTCTTTTGAAAAAGTACGGTCGGGGGGGATAATTAGGTCAACCCCCAATAGACCATAAAATTTAATTTCGGGGTTTTTTTAAAGCACTAAAAAAGCAGTTGAGACTTTTAGAAAAATTTTTTATATCTTGAAAATACTAAAACCTGGCAGGACCTTTGTTATTTCTCTATGTCCTATGTTGATATTATTTGTATTATTTGACTGTAAGTCTAGAAGAAGTAGATAGCTTAATGTTAAAAATATGATATTTCTTCAGATCCGTCCGAACAAGTAACTGTCCTTATAAATTATAGTAATATTAATATTTAAATCAATAATAAAAATATTTAAGCTATGAGCTATACACATATATAGTAGCATAGGAGATTGAGAAATGTTAAGCGTCCTGCCAGGTATATAACAGCCAAATAGAAGGAACACTAAATTTTTTTTTGTAAAATTTTTAAGTGGATCGGAATGGGTACAGTCAGTGATTAACCCCCAAAAAAAATTTAATAAAATACTCGTGCCACCTTATTATCCCCATTGTCGTGAGCCACATGTGTATTAGTTTATTTCATTTAATTAATAGAACATTTTGAATCAATTTTTAAATGGATCGGAGCTGGTACACTTACTTGTACCAAAAATATTGTTACTAGCAAAATTTTTAGCCAAAGTCATTTTTTTTTCTTATATCTCCTTTAATACTTATTTTATTAAAATTGTTCCCCCGGGGTTGCTCCTGAGCGGGACACAAGGAATCCCATGTAAATTTTGAAGTGGTCCAATTTGGGGCCCCCCAATTATTTTAGAAGAAAATATTATTAGAATTTTTTAAATAGCCCGAAAAGTTGTACCTAGTGTACAAATTTCAGCTTTTCTCAACCCCCGCTAAGAGATAAATGCTAAAATAAGTTACGAATCTCCTATCTTCTTACGCGCCCTGTATTATTAGAAGTTTATAATAAAATATCAAAAAAATTATTTAACCTCTTTACTTCGTTGTCAGATCAATTACATCATTTTTAAATAATGAACTACTCAAATCAAAAAAATCACTATTATAAAATGGTTTTATCAGGGAAATAGTTATCGAAGAGTAGTGGAATGTTTGCAGCCTATTTTCCCAATAGGCCAATACCAAGTAAATCGACAATAGAACGGATAATTGCAAATGTGAAGAAAATCGACGTGAAAATCAGAGACAAATTGCACAAAACGAGAGGGATTTTAGACGTGATAATTTGTGTAGAGGAGGCCGAAGGAAACATTACACGAGACAACTGGAGGACATTACTGGACAAGACACACACCACACCACAATATCTCGAATTTTAAAGATGTAAATACCACGCTTACGAAAGACACCAAGAATTAAGAGACGGAGACGAAATACGACGACAGGAATTTTGCTTTGAGATGATGGAGAGGACAAACACTGACAGAGGTTTTTGACAAAATATTTGCTTTACTGACGAATGCACTTTTACATTGAACAACGAACCCAACATTCAAAATGACCTGGAATTTTACTCTCGAAACCAAACAAATAGGCTGATGACAGATTTTGAAAAAAACTGTTGTATCTTATTCGTAACGAAAACCAAAATCGATTTGTTGAGACAAGGACTCAATATCCACAAAAAATTAACGTTTTGGCGAGAATTTTCGGCCACCATATCCTTGGACCATTTTTCCTTGACCGAAATTTGAATGCGGAGTACTTTTTGGAACTTTTAGAGGAACAAATTTCGCCTGCTTTGAACAACCTTGCTCGGAAAATCAAGAGATTTGGTATCAAATGGATGGCTGCCCAGCACACAGTACCAGAGCTGTGCGCGAATACTTGAACAACGCATTTAATAACGACATCATAGGCCCGAACCACGCAATATCTTGGCCAGCCAGGTCTCCGGATCTTTCGTCAAACGATTTTTTTTCTATGGGGACATTTAAAAAGAAAAGTCTCATACCAATAAAAAATATGAAAATTTAGACCAGCTAAGGAATGCTATTTCCGCTGAATATGCCAGAATATCGATGTATCAACTGCCAACGTAAGAAATGAGTTTTATAACGTTTGGGTTATTGTCGGCAGTTAATGGAGGAATATTTGAGCATTTGATTAAATCCTGATATATTCATCATAAATTGATTTCTAAATGTAGACAAATTTGTTTTATTGTCTTGCGTAACTGTGAGTGCATGTGTCGGAATTAGCGGTAAACTAAATGAAATGCGAGAATTCTTTTGAAATTCCTATAAAATTGTTCAGTTTTGGCAATGACATTATAAATTAATGATCTAAATTGTCACTGATTAATCGATATGGTGTTTTTATTATTGATTTCTAGAGTACCGGGTGCATAATGAGATACTACGTTGCAGAAGTATTTAAGCAGTTTACTCTTTACTGGTTGGTTGAAAAATGCTCAAATTTTCATTTTGGGTGAAACTTATTGTGCTCTTCAATAAATCCTTATAGCATTTTTTTCTAAAATAATTAGGAGAGCCAATATTTGACTACTTCAAAATTTACATTGGATTCCCTATATCCCGCTCGGCGAAGCAACACCCGGTATAACCTTTTTTATAGAGTTTATTTACAAACATATTTTCAATTTAATTCATCTTTTGTAGCTCTTTTAGTTTTTGAGATATTTGCGTTTTTATTGTAAATTTACATCGTTAATATCTCAAAAACTAAAAGAGCTACAAATTTTTTTTTAAAATACGTAGTTTTATTAGACCATTTATTAGGATCTTATATTTTTTCCTTTAAATTCATAGTTTTCGAGTTATATTTAAAAAAACCTTTTTAACACAATTTTTCCTAGGTAAAAAAATGCAATTTGAACCCGCCGAGCTGAGGTACCAGTGCGGTTTTAAATTGACTTTAGTTCATGGTAATATAAAAAGATATGTTTTATGTGTTTCTCTTATTGGTCAGCTTTTTTGCGGTGACCTCCCGGACTATATAGCGAAATATAATAAAACGTAATACCTATGATATTTTATATTATATTAGAACTCGCCTCGTACAGTGCTAAACCTCTGAAAGTTAACGTGAGAAATTAACTCACTAGTAGGGGACCACAAACCGATTTTCTGACGACACGTCAGACCGGCAAACGATTGATTCGTTTGTAAAGGCGATGCATCACTTTCTAATCTTCTGTCTTTGAACCTCTAATGGAAAAGTTTGTGTGCTAGATAAAGATAAACAGCTCACCGACTATACTTAGAGTAGTCTGGAGCAGGTAGACCCTGATAAACTATTAGGAGATAATTAAATTCCTTGGATTCACCCTGCGAGGTAGAATCTCAGTTTCTTGGCCAAAAATCACTGACAAGTTTAAAAATGAGGTAAAACATCACCTAACGCATCCCGTATGTTTTGTAAAGATGAATATATTTTTGGTAACCAGTTATTCAATTCCTTAAGCGGTTATACCTAGTTAAAAATTTGAAAAAACGTGTTATTTTTTAAGAACTATTTATAAAGAGGCATTCCATATAACAAATGTGAGAAATACATGCACATGTAGCGGATTTTTTTAACTATAAAACCCCATTGTTTTTTTTTTAAGAATACCCAGTTGTATTGCCCCCGTACATGATCTCCAAGAGGTCCTCTTAAAAAAGGTTCTCGGCGGTAAGCAAGATACCTTTGGTTTGGGTTATTTAAAATACAAAATTTAAAAAAAAGTTAGTAGATAGATGAATGCAGGTATAATCAAAGGAATATTTAAAATATTGTTTTTCGATGAAATTTCCAACTTCAAATGGTTTAAAAAAATAAATAGTTTTCAGAAAACTTATTCCTTCGATAAATACCTGGGAAATATATCTAAGAAGGTTACGTAAAATTTTGAATCCGATCAGTCCCGTTTCGGAGAAATCATGCTCACTGACTTTAAAAACATAGTTTTGAGATAAATATGCGTTCGAAGTTTTAAAATACGGGTCAAGCGCTTGAAGAGGTTTTTACAAATTATGCGTACTAGTATATCTTTAAGAATATTCACCGGATCAATCTGAAAAAATGGTTGAAATATGTCAAATTTTGTTTATTAAACTATCTGCATTACATATTTAAAAACATTGTTTTTTAAAGTACATTTTTATAAAAATAATACACATAAAAAAAACTAAAAATAGCAATTCTTTATCGTAAAAATGAGAAATGTCCAACAAACATCAATTTTCAAAGTAAAAACGGGATTGTCCAAATTTACGAGGTCAGCTGTCATAGTTGTAGTATTAAGTTTGTTTTGTTTCATATTGATTTTAGACCTAAAAGTAGTATTCTATGAGTCATAGTACTAAATTACCAAAAAAGCTCTTACCTTCGCAATTTCACTATTGTTTTTTTTTTCATTTCTCTTAGGGGCATAAAGTACCTTATCATAATAGTTCTGGAACTGACAGCAGAACACTTACAAAGTTTTTTTTTATCGTGGGTGTCTTAAGTGTGGTGAGAGAGAGTTTGTTCACACGGGACTTAAATATTTGGAGATTGGGAGGAAAAGGGAAAACTTCTACGGGTAGCAGGTTCCATAGCCTTGACACTCTAGGGATGAAGGAACAAGAAAGCGGCAAGTTCAGGGCCTCTTTAAATGAACTGTAAAAGGATGCATAAAAGTTGCACTACGTGTAAATACTTATAGAAGAGGTAAAATCCTCTACAGCTCGACGATGGGCAAGAAGAAGAATTCTTTCAGTGAGCGTGGGATCATTAATAAGACGAACAGCTCTTCTTTAAATGAAGTTTAGAATGCTAAGTGTTGTAGGGGACGCCATTCCCAAGACATGAGAACGAAATTCTCATGATGGTCTGATTAGGGATACATACAGAGTATACAGATTTTAAGAAGAGAAATACTCTCTGGCTGTGCAAAAGAAACAGCGTGGGTGCCAGCACAGAGCCCTGGGGCACCCCAGCATTAATTTGGTAGAAGCTGGAAGAATGACCATCCACAGTAACTGATATACGTCTATTAGAAAAGAAACTGGAGAGCCAAGAGCAAAGCTTAGGTGAAAGACCGTAAGAGGGAAGTTTGTTAAGAAGCCCGTCATGCCAGACCTGATCGAAAGCTTTGGATATGTCAAGAGCAACGATCTGAGATTCACCAAGAAACTCAAGGGACTTGTTTCAGTTGTGTGAGACAAAGGAAAGAAGATCATCTGTGGATCTTCTGTGACGGAATCCATACTGTCTATCATGTAAGATCTTGTGTTTTTCCAGATACTTTAGGATTTGAGAATTAATGAATTTTTCCATTACTTTGCAAACAACAGAAAAAATAATTATATGTCTATAGTTAGAGGGAAAAGTATTGGATCCTTTTTTGGGGATAGGTTGCACACGTGCAGATTCGTAAGAGGCGAGTTGCGATGGGTGCAAGCTCGGGAGTACATTTTTTTAAGACGATTGCTTGTATGCCATCCAGCCAAGATGATTTTTTAGTATTAAGAGAAGAAAGAATACGCTTGATCTGTTTGACTTTAAAAATGATATCAGACATTTTATGAGAAACAGCTTTTCCGTTAGAAGTAGAAACAATAGGCGTTTTTCATGATTTTTTTTATTAGCTTATTGCAAAGCCACATTAAAATTAAGGCCAAAAATATTTTTTCCCCATTTTTTTTTCCTCCGGAAACGCCTTAAAAATCAATTTTAAGTTTGAATTTTGTAGGCCCGTGACGTCACGGCCCTAAATTTTCTATTGGTGGAATTTCTGCTTTGTTGTCAGCTTTTTGTTATTCGATACGCCTGTCATCAAATATCGATATGCGCAACATCTACAAAGTTGGCGTTTCCTGTCAATTGTCATATTGTCAATGTCAACCTGTATAACCTGTAACCTCTAATATTTATTAATAATTTCTAATTTGTAAATAGTGTGTGTTCTTTCCAAATATTCCATTTTATTACTATAGTTATTATTATCGCCAAACTTTCCTTGATATGAACCCTTTTTACGAGTAAATTTCCGTTATTTTATTCAAAATGAAAAAAAGTGTATTGTTATTATTTGCGAAACCAGAAGCCGGCCGAGTTTAGGATCTTCAAAAATATTCTTTTCTCTTCCAAAACAAGACGATAGGAGAAAAGCCTGGTGTGCTGCTGTAGGTATTGAGAAAAAGCCAAAGGACATGCCTATTATTGTTGTGAAAACCATTTTGATGTAAGTTTTTATGTTTTATTCCAATTGAAACTATTTAGGTAGTCTGGCTGTGTTTTAGTGTAAAGTCTAAAAAGCATTTCGCATTTTAGCATTTCGTTAAAATCGATACGATTGTCGATATGGATAGTTCCTAAACAGACTTGGCATCCATGTTGAATTTGATTGGTTAGGAGAGTGGCGGGCTATTTAAATTACAATGATAAACCTTAAATAGAAAAGTAAGGGGTTTCTATTTTTCCGTGTTATTTAGCAGGTTTTGCTTAATTGTGTTTCTACTTTTAATTTTTACACCCAACATTCTCAATATCAATTGAGTGAAAATACCCTATTCCATCTTCAAAGATTAGAAGCTTGCAGATCTTTAAATTTAGTGAAATTAAAACCTATAATTTACAACGACTTTCCTTGCTTTTATGATTTTGCCGATGGACATTTCTTGTTTTTCCCTGTTCTCCTACAGGAGATGTCTTTATAATAAAATATGGATATTTTTCTACTAGATGGTGATGCTAACTCAATTTTTGATATTTTGTGACATTTCCTGTTTTGCCTCCGTGGTCTTTATTTATTTAAATCACATTTCAATAATTTGCACCGCTTTATTTGAGAGTTTCGACCACTGTCTTAAAGCAGACGTCCACGAACGCTCCCGATAGCAGATATATTTCATTCGTAAATTAGCGTTATAATCAAGCGGTTGTGTTTACGGTTTGAATTATCGCATTTTATCGCACTTTTATCACCAAACTGATTAATTTGCACTTTTGCGAAATTATAAAACAGAAAATTCATCGGCGACATCGCCAGTTGGTTTTTCGACTTTTGACGAGGAATTTCGCTTAAAATAGAAACGTTTAACGTCGGCAATACGCAACTTGATATATTTTAGAAGCTACGTTTTGTGTAATTTGTTGCTGCATCTTCAGTCTATTAGATACGGTAGAAAAGTGTTTTAAATTTTGCTCACGATGAATGCTGGAAATAAAAAGGTATACCCAATTATTATTTATATTTTAACTAGGTACAGTCGTGGTAAATATAAACTTTCTTTCTTTTAAGTTAAATAAGTAAAAAAGTAAAGTTTGTATTGGCCATGACTGTACAGGGTCATATTTATTACATACCTCATATTTAAAAATGAATTAACCATCTTATTATATGTATTTTAGTCCTGAAAATCTTAAAAAACGATTTGAATTAAAACAAAAGAATTACGACCTAAAATTAATATTTTTCAATGGAATCATTTATTTTCGTTTTTAAAGGTCTTTTTTATGATAGGTTTCAATACAAAGAATTTCGTATCTATTTTCAGTAACAACAGAATTAATTTAATTCAAATGAGAAATTTGCATTTAAGTTTGAAAATAGGAAAAGGTAGCAATAAAAACCTTAAATATGTCAAAATGCAAAAAGTCAATATTTTCTCAAGGTCTGACGTTTATTATAACTTTTAATGCATTTTGTTAAACGCAAAGCATAAAATTAAATTAATTCTTTTGTTACTAACAATGAATAGGAAATCCTTTTTTTATTGAAATGTTTCGAAAAAAATTAGACCTTTTTTCAAACGAAAGATAGTTATTTCATTTTTGGTAAAATTTTACTTATCGGACATGCCGTCGATTTTGATTATTTTTTGGAGCTCTGATCACGAATTTAAAGTCAGTTTTTTCCGACATCTGATTTTTGAGTTATGAGGCCTCCAAGTGGACTAACCTCAAAATGGACACTTTTCCAACGTACATTCAGGGTGTCCAAATTCGTTTCTCATCATTGGATTCGGAAACTTGAAGAGATACGAGGTGGATTAAATGGTAAAAAGTTGCCCAATTTGTATGTTATCAAAATGTCCCTTTAAAAGTTTAAAAATTTTAAATACTTCCGAAGATTTTTGGAAAAAACCTAATATTTTCGATTTCATTTTTATTTTTTAAAGGATAGGTGGGTAGTTATGTTTAGCAAAGTTGCGTATTGGGGAGCTCAATAATATACCGTTATAAAATTAAAGTTCTATTTTGTACTTCCCGAAATATGGCGAAACACTGAAATTTCCGATTGTCGTATTTATTTTTTACGAGTTTATAGGTTTTTTCAAACGAACCACCTTTCCCTTAAAAACACCACCAAAAAAAAACACGCCCATTTTATAAGGGAAGTTTTAAATTTTGTATTTTATAAAATTTTATCGGTCACCTCCTAACCTCCAGTTAACCTCACTTTGATATGTCAAATGAAACCCCATAGTGTGAACATCATTGTAAGCGGCATGAAATTTGCTACCCCAAAAGGGACTAAGAAACTTTAAATCGATGGACGTAGAAACGACTTAGAAGTAAAAATGTGTGTTAATTAGTTTATCGTGTTCAAATAATTTATTTTATCAAATGCTCAAAATGTGCGCCGTTATTGGCGAGACAAAATAAAGTCTGTTTTGAAATTCTTCATGAACGTTGGCGAAAGTTTGTCTGGTAATACCTCTGCATTCCAGTGTAATTCTACATTTAAGTTCTTGAATATTTGCAGGTGGCGTTTTTTTACACTTTACTTTTTAAATAACCCAGAGGAAAAAATCTAGAGATTAAGTCTGAGACCGTGCTGGCCATTCGATGGCACCTCGTCTGCCTATCCATGTCCTGGGAAACCGTTCATTGAGCCACTCTCGAACTGCTAAAGCATAGTGGGGAGGGGCTCCATCTTTTCTGGAAATGCAAATTATTTTCACTGAGTTCCATAGCACCATTTTTATCCACCTGATTTTCCAAAGATTAAGATAGGGAAGGGGGATATCGCATTTCCAAAAGGTTCAGATACAGTTGCCCAGTTAAATTTTCTTCCAGAAAGAATGGCCCGATAATTTCGTTTCCAAAAAACCTGCCCAAACGTTGATCTTTCTGGAAATTGAGATGTCCTTCCCCGAAAAAATGTGCGGATTTTTTATTATCCCAATATCTGCAGTTATTCCATTAAGAATTCATTTGGAGAAAGTTGATTCGTCAGAAAAGCAGATATTTTTGATCAAATGAGGGTCTTCGTCAATTTTGCTGGCACAAAATTTATTCGCAAAATTTATTCCTTTTTATCATAATCGTCTTCGTTGAGTTCATGAAGAATTTGTATTTTGTATGGAAAAAACTTATTCTTTTTCAAAATTTTGTGCACGGAACCGTAGAAATATTGGTCAGCTTAGAAAAATTTGGAATAGACAACGTCGGATCATTCGAACTGTCCTAGTACCTCAACCTGGCGTGCTTCGTCTAAAACCTTTTATTAGTACTTTTCTTTTTTGCATACAGATCCAGTTTCTTTAAACTTACGCACCAATTCCATTACATATTTATGCCCCCGTTTTTATTTTGATGCCCCTCATTGAATACCTGGCGGTTCTACGCGCATCGATCTTCAGCCCCATATAGGAAAATTATTTCTATTCTCTGCTAGAGTATACACCATTTTAAAATCAATATTCTTAATTTTAAACTAACGATGTCAAAAAGACAATCAACAGTAATATTTAACTGGTTCCTAAAAAGTCTTAAAAACTTGTGCTATTGCAGTGTTTTGGTTTTAGCAGGTAACACAAAAATAATAATTGGAATGAATGCACACTAACATAGTCTGCGAGGAATTTCAAAACAAGCTTGTCTCTGCCAATAACGGCGCACATTTTTGAGATTTGATAAAATAAATTATTTGAACACGATAAACTAATTAACACACATTTACTTCTAAGTCGTTTTTTACGTCCATCGATTTAAAGTTTTTTAGTACTGTTGGATAGCAAATTTCATGCCGCTTACAATGATGTGTCACACTATGGGGGTTGCCATTTGACATATCAAAGTGAGGTTAACTGGAAGTTAGAGGCGACCGATAAATTCTTATCAAATACGAAATTAACTTCCCTGTATATCAAAAGGGACGTGTTTCTTTGTTTTTTTGGTGAGTGTTTTTTTTTTAAGATATTTAGGTGGTTCGTTTTGAAATGAAAGCACTGTACATATTAAAAATTAGAAAAAATCTAAAAATACATTCTTATTGGAACTTTTGGTTTAAATCCATTGAGTCAATTTTACGATTCTTTTTCGATAAACCATCATCAACTTTATTTTTAAATACGACCCTCGATTGTTTATTGCATTTTTTTGAAGCAGTTTTAATCCCAATTACAATAATGTATAACACTTGATATTTTTCTGTTAGATAAATATATTTTATATAAGAGACAATGAGTTAGACAAGGAACGCACATCATTTCTTATAGGGCCGTTCCATATTTGTTAAATAAATATTAAGTGTTATACATTTTTGTAATTGGAATAATAAGGGGTTTAAAAAAATTAAATAAAAACCCAGAGCCCGAATTAAAAATAAATTAAATTGATGATGGTTTACCGAAAACGAAACGTCGCAAAAAATTGATTTTACTAATACATAAAGCGCAAAAAGTTCCAATGAGGATGTATTTTTAGAATTTTTCTAACTTTTAAAATATACTAGTAAAAAAATAAATTCGAAAACCAAAAATTTCAGTCTATTTTGCCATTTCCCGGAAATACAAAAAAATTCTAATTTTTAACGGTATATTATTGACTCCAATACCAACTTGCAATTAAACTACACTATCTTTATTTCGGAAATCCCCATACTGGCCCTCCTTATTTTGGACACGCTGTATAAAACAAATAAATTTTACATATTGCTCTTTTTTCTGTTCTACAAGACATTGTTATTATTATTAGATTAACACACCGATGTTTTGTCTTCGAGCTGCCATCATCAACTTTGTTTCTTTTTTAATACGGCCTAAAATTTTTTATTACGTATTTTAAGAGCTTCTATGGTTCTAAAACCAATGATGTATCGCACTTATTCAAAAAATTCATTTTAATGGCAATTTCCATAGAAAACCATGTGTTAGAGAGAGACAGGAATATATTTTTGGTGGAAAAAAAAAAATGATTTTTTAATTAGTGTAATTTGGAATTGGGATCGTAAAAGCTCTAAAAAAATTAAAAATCCATTTATTTTTATTTTGAAGATAAAAAATTGGTATTTTTTAAGTTTTTTACGGGGCAATACATTGCACTATTTATGTTTGAAAAGGTATATAATTTTTTCTAAATTTTTAAAACAAAAAAAATGAAAAAAAAAATTAAAAAATTTTTTTTAAAAATTTTTAAAAAAATATAAAAAATCGAATAATATTTTTTTTTCAAATTGTTATATTTTCAATAAACATTAAGAAAAAAATAGAAGTTTTTAAGAAACAAATATTTTACAGAAATTTTAAATTGAATTTACTCTGAAAATAAAATAATTTAATATTTATTCAGTTACATTTTTCAATGCGCCAAAAAGTAAATATTTTGTAAAAAAAACTTAACGATAACTCAAAATTTCGATTTTTTATGGCTAAAAATAACTGCACAATTTCAAATTTTTCTATTAAATAACAAAATTTTACTAAAAAAAAAAACATATTTTGGTCACATTAATAATGTTTTTTCAATACATGCTGAATATTTAGGGGAAGGGATTTTCGAAATTCTAAAAAAATCCTATTTATGACACACCCTCTATATTCAAAAGTCACACTAGGTAACGTAAAATGTCATTGGGCAAAAAACATTTCATAAATTTTTTAATAACCTCATTCCTAAATCGTATCTGTCAAATTTGACAGTTTTCATCATGTTACGATCGTTTAGGGATGGATATTTAAATGTAATTTAAATGTAACTCACAAAATTTTCAATACATTTGGAAAACATAATATAATTTGAAATGCTCTGTACTGTGCAAAATAAAAAGTGAGCGCCGATTTTCTGGTCATGCCAGTATCGCTCAGTATAAAATCTGAAATGTATGACGTTGCCCATTTTTTTGAGTAAACAAATTCCAACATTTCAATTCAGATTGATTTCCGCAGGAGTCTGCGTTAAAATATTGATTTTTCGTGGCCCACTTGATTGTTATTCATGAACGTGCATACGTAAAGTGCCGGAAAAAACACCGTAAACAGAAAAATTATAACTAAAAACCTCTTTGAAAAATATTTTGATCCGCACACTGTTTAATTCTTTGTTGTTAACCCTGAAAAAAATGAGAAGAATCTCGAATATTTTGTGTTCTAATATTTTTTCTAAAAATTCCAAACAGATGCACGGAGACACCTACGAGATGAGGGAACTAGCCTCAAGAATCTGTAGAGACTATCTCCGTGGGGCATGGAAGAAGGTGACTGCTGAGAACATTGGTTTCAAACATATTAGGTAAGTCCCTAGTTATTAGATATATTTGATAAGTAATCAGGGTCGTTGTTTGTCGTAAAAAAACACGATTTATGGTTTAATATGCATTTTATTATTCAGTATGATCATCCAAAACTTCAATCTACTTATTTCCCTTGCCTAAAGTAAGAATTTGAAAAACTGTCAAAATACGCTTTCATTGTTGCTGTATTTGATCTCTTCATTCAATGAAAATCGTATCCCACGCATGCATTTTTGAGCCGTGAGAAGAGTCAGAGGGACCTAAGTCTGGCGAAGAGAGTGGACATTGCAAAAATTTAGTGTTTTAACGCCTCGGAAAAAAAACTTTTTTTTTAAAAACCGTTTTTTTCCGAAGGATCAGAAAAAACCAAAATATGGAAAAATTCTAATTCCAATTATATTTTAATCTTTATTAACAAAATGTTTACAAAAGTAAACAAAACATTATCAAACACTGTAAAATAAGTAATGCATTTCATAAACAATAATCCAAAAAATTAAAAACGAAGTCTTAATGATTAAAAACGTAATGAAACACAAAAACACACCTAAAACTAAAACTTATTCAAATTTTTCGTTATCACCCTCAGAACTCTCACTATCAAAACTTTATTCGTCGAAATATATTGTCGCATCACATTGGCAGGTTGTCAATATGACTAGAAATTTATATAAACTGATACAAAAATAATACTAAAAAATATTCACCAAAAATCACCTGAAAGGTTTATTAATGTAAGTACAATAAAAAAAACTGAATTTTTCTTAATTGATAGGTTTTCTTGGGAAAAAACCGGGGTTTTTCCTGTTTTTTTCCAGGTTTGAAAAAACCGGTTTTCTCGATGGCTTTTGAGCAGTGTGGGAGGATGCGTTGTCTTAGTGAAAACTTTTTTTTTAATGTAAACCGGATGTTTTGTTGCGAATTTTTACATCCAGCTGGTTCAAAAGATTACAATTTATATTCTAAGTTTATTTTTTTACTAGTTTAGGAGATATTTCACAAATAAAATTTTCTTTAGGTACACTGCTTAAAAAAATTAACGAAACATCTCTTAGTCCATTTGTAACTTTTAAGGCGTTAATTACATTCAGATCAAACTTACATATTTCAAGAACACACATATTCTTACAATAAATCAAAAAATGTGTCATTTGATTAATCATTTATTCCTAAGCAAAAACTTACAAATGAAAAAAGGGTACAAAAAACAAAGTGTCAAATATATAATATATCTCCTTAATTATTAATCCTTTCAAAATTATTTTTATAACTTTTTATATAGACAATTTAGAAAGCTGTATTTTTTGTTTCATACATTTTTTGTATCTCTTATAGTTTTTGAGATATTAACGATTATTTTCCAATTTTAAAACGTCAATATCTCAAAAACTATAAACGCTACAAGAAATTTTATCTGACATGAATTATGTATTTTTACAAGACTTTTAGTTTAACCTATATAACCTCTTTGTCTAAAAACACCGAGCTAATATTTTACAAGTTTATTAAAAAGTGTACCGTTTATTTTTTTGAGCAGTGTATCTGAGGAATAGCGTCTTCCATAACCCTTAAAAGAGCTGTATACCCTAAAAGCGATTTAGCGCTTACAAAAAACCTTGCTCCTTTAACCCATCGACTAACTGTAAGTTACTTTTTTTTTTTTTTTTACGACTTCTGCTCTTAAGAATTAGCCAATAAAATTATTTCTCGAACATCTTCCAATAAAATTCTAGAAAATTTTAAGCGAAAAATTTTACTGCTTTTAAGCAATTCGGTAACATTTAATAAAACTAAATATTATATTGCAGCCTGTACCCTGAATGAAAAAATTATTAAAACACCTTGAATAAAATAATAGCGACCTTATCTTTACAATCTTGTTTTTATATCGTTGACGTCCTTACCTTAGTTTTATTGATAATTCTAAAACCATATTTTATAAAGAATTATTTACAGTTGAATGATTCAAGACCAATGTTTTACATTGTAAAATTATAAACATTTTTTTTATTTTTAAATGGTTATTTATATTTTGTTGCCAGTTTTGATTTACTGGTTTTAAAAAGCAAGAGCTGGAAACGCCTAGTTCTAGTGATGAAAAATTTCCGGAAATACATCAGGAAAATTTGGAAATATATGAAAATACTGAAAATATAAAAATAAAGCCACAAAACTTAATAAACTTAACATTTAATGAGGTAATACCATAAATGGTCACATTTGGCCGGATATTCTTGAGAGCGTAGCTCGAATAATTTTAAGAAAAGAGTTTAATTTCCGAAGTATTCAAAACCAGAAACCAGGCAAAAAATATCTGGCTTAAAATCGGTAATTGGTCAGACAATTGCGCCAATGAAACAAAGTTAAAAGCAAAATAATTAATCAACAATATAAAATACAGTCGCTACTGAGGTAACAATGGACCACACGATTGATAGAACCGTAAACTTATAGATTTTTTAACCAGTATCCTTTTCCTTTTTATCCACAAATGATTTCAAGATTTGCGATTTCTTAACAACATAAATTTATCAAAAATGGTTTAAGTTTACTTACGATACAGACACAATTTGTGCAACCTGATCAAAAGGCATATCTTCATCGATATCTTCTTCTTCTTCAAGTGCCTTCTCCATTCAATAAAGGTCGGCTACAATTCTGGCAAATTCGTCTCTGCCTTGGGCAGGAAGTTTGAATCTAAGCCTGTCCAATCCCTTGTGTTTTTTAGCCAAAAGCAGTGTCTACGTCCAGGACCACGTTTTCCCTCAATCTTGCCCTCCATAATCAGTTGCAGGAATCTGTACTTGTCCTGCCTCATGACATGACCGAGGTAAGCTGTCTTTCGCTTTTTTATGGTTTCAAGAATTGTTCGGTCCTTGTTCATTCTATGTAAGACCTCTTAATTGGTAATATGGCCGGTCCATGGAATGCGCAGCATTCTGCAATATACCTACATCTCAAATGCTTCCATATTGTTAATACTGCTGACTTTTAGCGTCCAGGCCTCGCCTCCATACAGTAACATGGAATACACATAACATCTAACAAAGTTAAATCCTATGTTTAAATTGAGTGTTCTGTCGGTTAACAGGTTCCGTATTTTAATAAAATTGGCTCTAGCTTGTTCTATGCAGGATCTAATTTCTATCTCAGGATTCAGATCCTCGCTGATCCAACTTCCTAGGTATTTAAATTTGTGACCTGTTCTATTGGTGTATCCTGTAAATTTTACTGAAGTTGTTATTCGGATTGCGACCTATTTGCATGATCTTTGTTTTTGCGATATTAATCCTCAGTCCCATTGCATCACCGGAAGTCAATATGCTGTCGATTAGGCGTTGCAGCCCTTCAGGACTGTCTGCGATTATGACACAGTGATAATCGGCATCATCCACCCCTAAATATTGTATTTATTATCAATGCCGTTTTCATGGGGTGCAACTAAACTTCTTCTAAAGCAACAAATAGCCAACAAGCAAAAATCGGTAAATCCCTAAATCGAGATTTTATCATTCGTAATCGTAATAATACACGTACAGTGACGGAAATAAAATTTCGTACACTTAGGTTAACATTTTATGTCAATTTTGAATATTTTGGTAAACTTGGCTTTTTACCTTTTTCTCGCATTAATATTCAATAAAATACATGACTCAAAATAAATATATAGTTAATTTTATTCAAATATTAAAGAAAAAACACTGGCTTAATATTTCAAAGCGGCACATTTTTTCCACTAAATAAGTTTAAACGTGTGGGCATTAATGCAATCAGCATTTGTGCATGGTGAACATTGTAATTATTCCAGGTTTCTTCAATTTTTTATTCCACAAATCATCACTGTTTTGTGGAGGGAAAACTCATTGTTCTTGTTAATTTCCTTTAAGATATATCCCCAAACGTTTTCGATTGGATTGATATCAGGGCTTCTTGAGGGCCAAGGTAACAATGAAATGTTATTTTCCAGTAGCCAGTCCGAAACTCTCCTTGCAGTATGGACGGGGCAGTTGTCATGCTGGTATATAAAATTTTCTTGTTAAATATATTTTACCGATGGCAACATAACATTTTGGAGTATGTGTATATAAGCTTGACTATTAAATCTTTCTCGAATACGATGGCATATGCCTAGCCCTCTAAAAGACATATACCCCATACATTAACAGAAAATCTTCCACTTGTTTTAACATGTTGGGTATATCTTTCTTCGTACCGTGTATTTTGGGCCTATACACTCTAATCTGCCCGCTATAATAAGATTGAAAAATCTTCTATCGATAAATACTACCCTTTCCCAAAAATCCATACCTTGCGGTAAATATTCCAGTGCAAACCCCATTCTTTGCTCTTTATTCATATCGGTCAAAAATGGCTTTTTAGCACTACACTGCTTCTCAATTCAAATTTTTTCCTAATACGATTTCTTGCGTTCTTACTGTCCCAGGAAAATTAGTTTGGTTGTGTGCTTCTACAGCTGTACTGAAATGGATTGTTTCAAATCACAGATATTAAATCTTGTTTTTTCGTTTGAAATTTTTCCCCTACCACTTCCAGCCCTTCTCTTTAATGATCTGTATTTTCCATTTAGTTCTGAGGCTTTAAATAGTGCTTCTTGGTTTCCCAACTGCAGAGCTATTCTTCCCAGAGAAACACCTTTCTTTCGAATAGAGATAATTCTCTGAATTTCTAGATATTCATTTTCCAAAATTAAAAAAAGGGTAAAAGAATATAATTTTAAAAATTAGTGTACAGATAAATTTGTCAAGTAAGGTATATTTCCAGGTGATCCTGTAGCAAAAAGCAACATCACACTAGGGAAAAATTAGGTGTACGAGATTTAATTCCGTCACTGTATTTTTTTCGAATTATATTTCCATGTGAAATTTCCGAGACACGTTTGAAAATTTTCAATATTTCCATTTTCAAGTGGAAATCTTTCCACTGGAAATATTTCCATTTACCACAATAGTTGGGGATCATTATGAGAAGAAATATTATTAAGTAATTCTTTAAAACAGATGCCTTTAAAATATCTATTAAAAAGTGACAGGTCATCCCCAGCTAGTATCTGGACAAGAGAAGGAAGCTTTTTTATAAGAATATACCTTCACGTTTTAAATTTTTTAAATACGATACACTTAAACTTTCATGTGGTATTAAGGTGCACACTCCATTTTTTTTTTGCTTTGCGTTCGTGTCCCTGCCTTTAATCTTTCCTATATTTTTAAACGTTCACAAAATTTTAATGGTTATCTTCGATTTTTTTTACTTGTTTCACCCTGTATATTACATGGCGCCACGTAGCCCTAGTTGATCCAATTATACACTACTACTCCTCATACCTCTATTCACCTATAGTTGCAGTAATTACACGTCATATCACCTTAATTGGATTTTTATCTCATTAAAACATTAAAAACTGCACTTGAGGTCTGAGTCATTCATTTTTATTTGATTAACATCATTTATTTTCAAGTACTACTCAGGAAGAAATAGTAGTACTATTAAATCTTGGTGTTTGTCATAAATAAACGATTGAAAAATTAAACAAACAAAACACTTTGTTATCGATTTCGCATCAGCAACTCGCTCACCAATCTAATTATGGAACCTACCTACTTTCCTAGGGTTGCCACCCATAATTCTAACCCCCTAGATCTCTTTCTTACTTCCACCCCCGAACTCTATCAAGCATCAGTAACTGCTCCCCTTAGTCGCTCTGACCATGGTTTGGTCACCGTATCATACTCCACTCATTTTGAGGCAACTGAAAGCATGCCGCCACGAACCATCTGGCACTACAATTCGGCTGACTGGGATGGTCTAAGAGATTTCTTTGCAAGCTACCCTTGGAATCCTACCTGGTTTTCTACTCACGATCCTTCAGAAATATGTAAACAAATTATCGAAACAATTCAACTAGGCATTGAGACCTATATTCCCACACTAAAAAGAACCCCATAACTTCAAATCACAAACCGTGGTTTTCTAAATCCTGTGACAAAGCCAGACTTTTAAAACTTCAAGCCCACAAAAAGTTTCTTCAAAACCCCAGTCCCGAAAATCGACAGGCTAGCATCGAAGCAAGAAATCGGTATAATCAGACCATCTCAGAAGCAAAAGACCGTTTTAACAATCGAATAAAAAAAAAGTTCTCTCTTGCTCAAATGGCAGTAAAGCTTTTTGGTCCTTTGCCAAAAATATTAGTCAGAACTTTTGCACAAATTCTTTTCCACCCCTAATCTCTGAAGATGGAATTGTCTCTACCTCCAAGGAAAAGCCGAACTATTTGCCAAACAATTTGCTGCCAATTCTACGCCTGATCCTCTATTAATCTTCCTCTTCCAACAGTTGTCCCTGTTTCTCATAAAATGTCCGATATAATTTTTAAAGTCAAACAGATCAAGCGTATTCTTTCTTCTCTTAATACTAAAAAATCGTCTGGGCTGGATGGCATACCAGCAATCGTCTTAAAAAATGTGCTCCCGAGCTTGCACCCATCCTAACTCGCCCTCTTTCGAATCTCTTACGACACAGACATTTTCCCGGAGGTTTGGGAAAAGGCTGCACGTGTGCAACCTGTCCCCAAAGGATCAAGTCTCCTTCTAACTATAGACCTATATCTTTTCCCTTTCAGTTGTTTGCAAGGTAATGGAAAAATTCATTAATTCCCAAATCTTAAAGTATCTGGAAAAACATAAGATCTTACATGATAGACAATATGGATTCCGTCACGGTAGATCCAAAACTGATCTTCTTTCCTTTGTCTCACACAACTGGAACAAGTCCCTTGAGTTTCTTGGTGAATCCCAGATCGTTGCTCTCGACATATCCAAAGCTTTCGATCAGGTCTGGCATGATGGGCTTAACAAACTTCCTTTTTACGGTCTTCCACCTAAGCTTTTCTTGGTTTTCCCAAACTTCCTTTCTAATCGACGTATACCCCAGTTAGTGTAGATGGTCATTCCCTGCTACCAAATTAATGCTGGGGCCCCAGGGCTGGTGCTGGCACCCACGCTGTTTCTTCTACACATTAACGATCTTCTCTTTCCACAATCAATCTCATTCATAGTTTGCTGACGATAGTACCCTCCACTCTAGTATTCAATTTTTTAAAACCACCGGTAATTCTGTTTTTGAAAACAAGCGCAGGTCAATGCAGAATCTCTTTCACAAGACCTCAAACTTATCTTGTTGGGGCGCAAAATCGTGTTCAGTTTAATGCCTCAAAAACACAGTCATGTTCGCTGTCGGGGAAAAGTCTGCGAATGCTCATCCCTTACATATGAGCGGCCAAGTTCTGCAGAACAAAGAGTCGTTTAATCTTGTCGGCGTTACTTTTGAGAATAACCTCAACTGGCACAAACACATTTCATCCATAGCTTCGGCAGTTTCAAAAAGATTGGATTCCTTTTTCCCGAAGAAAATATTTCTCTTCTTCCATCTGTACATCTGTATGTATCCCAAATCAGACCCTCTTTGGAATTTTGTTCTCATGTTTTGGGGGTCGTCCCAACACTTAGCCTTCTGGACTCCTTTCCAAAAGAGCTGTTCGTCTTATTAATGATCCAACTTGTTTCACAAGAAAGGCTTCCTCTTCTTGCCCATCGTCGAGCTGTAGGGGATCTGTCGCTCTTCTATAGGTATTTTCACGGCTTCTGCTCAGAGGAATTGGCCAGTATTTTCCCTACCTTGGAACCCCCAACAGAGCAACACGTAGTGCAACTTTTATGCATCCTTTTACAGTTCAGTTAGAGAGGGGCCCCCAACTTCCCTTTCTTCTTCTTTATTTTCCCAGAGTGTCAAGACTATGGAACCTGCTGCCCGCAGAATTTTCCTTTCCCCCCAATCTCAAAAATTTAAGTCCCTTGAACAAAATTCCTCTCCCACCGAAGACACCCACGGTACGTTGGGACTTGGCATCGCCTTGTGGACTGTCCCAAGATTAAAAAAAAAAGATTCCGGGGGAAAAAAAATTTAATTAAACAAATCATAATAAAAAACGTGTTAATGGGAATGTTTAGTGTTGTGGTTTATTCCTGAACGAGAGAAAAAAGTAAAAATTCTCAGAATTATTTTTGTTTGATGCAATAACAAAGTAAAATAATTCGATAACATCATAATCAATAAGCTAACAAGGTTAAAATATTTTGTTTTTATTTATTTAAACTTTGTTTTCAATATTTCCATAAATCCAAGGAAATATTAAACGTCTAGGTATACTTGGGTCTAATGTTGTAAATTTCCAGTGGAAATATTTCCATGCAAATGAAAATATTGAAAATTGTTGAACGTGTTTCGAAAATATTGGAAATAAAATAAAAACGCGTTTAAAACCATTCAAAACAGAGTTTTATACAGGGTGGCCCAACGAAAGGTCTCTATTTGGGACTCTCCTGGGGGACGTTTTTCATCTATAGCCGTACAATACAGGGTGTTCCAAAAATAAGTTATTGCGTTACACTTTAGATTTTTAAATGGAAACCCCCTTTTTTAAATTTTAGTTTCTCCATCACGTTTTAAGTAACCTTTCTGAAAAAAACATACAACAGATTAAATTACCGCACCACTTTGTATTTTAGAGATTCACTTCTTTTTAGAGAAAGAAAAAAAATATAATAATTAACACTGTTAACGGTGCATTATTTATTAGCTTAAAAATCATATTCTACTTAACAAAATGAAATTTAACTAACTAAACTTATCTTTAGGAAAAAAAATCGATTTTCAATAAATTCAACTTCAATACAAAAATAAACAATGCTCAAGAACAAACATAAGGCATTATTTAAAACCGTGTGTTGCCACCTCCAGCTCAATCACCGCTTGAGGGGCCTCTGCATTCCTCTTATTAAATTTTAAAACTTTTTCCCGTGGAATGTTTTCCACTCTCCGAGCAGCCTGTTCCCGTTCAGGTAATGTCCGGGGGGGGATTTCTTTGCCAATACGCCTTTTTAACATGTCCCAGACATGTTCTATTGGGTTCATTCGGGCTGCGTGGAAGGCCATTCTAAAATGGAAAATTTTCACTTCTTTTGAAATTGAATAACATCTAGAGCCACGTGAGGCCGAGCATTATCATGCATTAGCAAAAAATCCGCTCCCATGAATGGCGCAAATGGAACTACATATTCTTCAAGGATCCCCAACACATATCTGCGTGCATTAAGGGCAGGTCTAGGTAGACACTAACTCTGTACAGGCATCGTAGGCGATGCCCCCCCAAAACATAAGATTCCTCCAGTAAATGGCTCCTTTGGAGATATGCATGCTTGGGCAAATCGTTCACCATTCTACTTCTCCAACTCTAGAACGGCCGTCTGGTGATCGCAATCCAATTCTCGTCTCGTCTATAAACAAGACGCGCCTCCAATCATTTACATTCCATCCCGAGTTGCCTGGTGAGGAGAGGTCCAGTTGCGGGCCTTCTGTTACTTAAATTCGCTTCATGGAGACGTCTTCTAACTGTGCGATTTGAAATATTGACATGGCGTACTTCCCTAATCAAATCGTTTAAGCTACGGCTGGTAGATGTCCTGTTTCTTAGAACATTGAGTCGTAAAAAATTGTCATCTCTTTGAGAAGTAGCTCTATGTCGTCCTTGTCCTGTCTTCTTGTGTAAGTTCCGGTCTCCCGAAAACGCTGCACAGCTCTTATAACGCTTGTGTGATGCACGCCTAAAACGCCAGCCTCATAACGGTATTTTCGACCTTCTCCAACCAAAGTTATTGCTTGGACCGCTTCACCTTCAGTCAGATGACGTGACGCTCTATCCATACTCAATAGAGAGAATAGTTTATGTCTTACAACCGTATAACCGTAATTTTAATAACACCTTAAAATGTACGGAGTACTACTGAAACTTGCCTTAGGTACGTGTAAAGGAGAACAAAAAATGAGAAATTTTAGTAATTCAGAGAAATTTGACCTTAACACCACAATAAAGTGTAAGCATTGTTTTTGTCCAATTGTGCTTTTCCTCGAGCAAACATAAATAACTGTTTTAATCGATATTAATTTTTGTTTAAGTTTTCTCAACCAAATAACTGAATTGAAAAACACCTATTTTCCTTGAGAGGGGATTTTTTTTGATCTTATCAATATATTTCATTCAATATTTGTCAACTGATAATAATACAATGCTTAGCATACCTATTGCATCTAAATAATTACCTCTTAAAGAAGTAATAATTTAAATTAACTTAAGATAAAATGTCTCTTTATTACAAAACTACATATCAGCAAAACCTCAATTTGTATTTTCCTACAGTGAAGCAATCAGCACAAACCACAACATTTTAAAACACGTAATTCGGTGTTTGTTTTTTTTTTCCAAGTATTTATCCTGATTATACCATTCAAACATGTTTTTCAATACGTTGTTTACAAACATTAAGATTAAGATATAATTTTTTCCTTTTATTAGACGCCTTCTGGGTGTTCCCCTTATTAATAATTCATATAAAACCATAAAAATAAAATTTCCTAATCTAATTATTAATTGGAATTCGAAATTAATTTGATGGATTACTCATAAAAGTGTAATTTAGTAGAAAACATTGTTATTAACGCCAAGCACTAACGTTCCACGGGTGTCTTAAGTGAAATAAGAGGCAGTTTATTAACAGGAAATTAAACATTTGGAGGAACACCCTAAGGATTAGAATCAAAGAAAATGAGAACTTCGAAGCCTCTTCAGTTATACTGTACACTGTGTGTGTGTTTTCGTGAAACTTTAAATGCCGCAAACAGAATTGTGCCACCTTGTTTCGTTCCCGATATACAGGGTGAAATAGAAATTTTGCGCTTTTTGGGGTTAGTTGTGGTTAGTTTTGGTCACTTTAGTGAAATATTCAGTGATAAAGACGGTTATGAACGGTCATAAAAATCATAAAAATATAAAACGAATTGGAAATCACCAGTTAAAAATAACACACTCAATAAAATGGATAAAACACACTAAAGAACAATAAAAACCTGTTAATCAGAAAAAAAAAAGATCTTTTATTGTAGCGTATAATATACAGGGTGTTCCATATAAAAAAGTTGAAGTTGCCTATATTTTTCCATTTTTTTATTGCGATATGTTTTTACTGATAATTTCAAAAGATAATATGAAAAAAATCATACAATTTTTATATAAAATGTTTTTTTCTGTCTTCAAAAATAAAGGCTCAGTGTAAATATAATCAAAGACCCTATACAATTCTCTGATATGAAAGATTGTATTATTAATGTATATAATAAATTATTTAAAATTCAGTACACTTTCGATTTATTTTTCTGTTACGCAATGACGATTAAAAAGTTATTATTTCAATAGATTTTGAAAGATTTTGTGCGTCATTTATTACTGTGGATGAGCCTTGGGTTTAGTACCATGATCTAGCATCAAAACAAAAGTTCCAAAGCGAGTTGGGGTCCAGAAGTCGGCAATAAAGATGTTAGCATCAGTTTTTTGGAAGTTAAAAGGAAGTTTGTTCGTGCGTTACTTCCAAACTGATAATAAAATAAACCTAAACTATTAAATGTAATAAATATATAAACATTCGTAAAATAGGCCTGGTTTAGAAGAAAAAATAAACATTTTTCATCAAGACAACGCACCCTCTCACTCAGCTCAAAAAAGTATCTCAAAAATCTTGAATTAAAGTGAGAATTGCTGCAAAATCTACCTTGTTCGCCAGATTGGACTTCCTTCGACTTCTGGCTATTCTCACATTTTAAAAAATTGATGCGTGGGAAACGATTTTCATTGAATAAAGAGAAATAGTGGCCTTGTTTGGATAGTCTTGCAAATTCTTACTTTAGGGATGGAATCCATAAATTGAAAGACCACTGGTACCAGTTTATTCAAGTTTAGGAAAATTATATTAAATAATAAAATATATTTAAAACATAACATCGTGTTTTTCTTATCGAACGATAAAAGTTATTGATCCATCCCATCCATTTTTACGTAACCAACTTGCGTCAAATTTTTACTTACCTCATATATAAACATCAACCAAAATTATTGTCACATTAGATATTTATATATACTATAATTGTCAACAATGTATTTTTATTTTAGAGTAATTAAAAGATAAGAATCCATAAATAACCCCGGGGCAAATGTCTCCGGTAGTTTTCCTATAAAATAAAAGCAAATAACATTCTTTTAAGGAGGTTATTTCTAATGTTCGTAAAAGTGCTTAGAATGTACTTACTACCCCACTGTTAAACGTCTCTGGGACATTTAAAGGTTCTGTCGCTTAAATATTTAATTCATAAATAATTCCAAAATGTTTTTTTATTAACTTTTTTTTGTTTTGATTAAACCCAATTTTTTATTTTAAACCATTAAAACAATTATCGTGGAAAAACCAATATTATAAAAAATTAAAAATTTTTTTATTATTAAAATTTTATTTTTTACATTAATTTAATTTTAAAAATTCTTTAAATAAATATAAAAAATCAAAGAAAATTTATCTAAGGCATTTAATTATTTTGAAAACAAATTTTAAAACCAACCCCAAATTTTTTAATGTTAACTGGAAAATATTATTATTCTTATATTAACAAAGTTGTCAAAAGGTTGGGCGGAAAGTTAACTCCCGGAGAGAAATTTCATTTTTTAAAAAAAAAATTCTTTAAAGCTGGGGGTATTAAAATGTCAAAAACAAAATTTTAGTATTGCCATCGTTAGAACGGCACGGCGAAGAATAAGCAAATATCCAATTGCGTGCCACCCGGCAGTTTAAAACCGTTTTTAACAAATCAAATAAAGAACAACGCATTGGATTTGCTTACAATTTTACTTGGAACCTCGATTTTTGGGAAAATATAATATTCACCGATGAAAAAGTGTTTCAGTGTGCTACAATCGGATACTTAAGGTTTACTGCCTCAAGGAACACGATTTGATGAAAAATATCACAGACAGAAGTAGTGGCGATTTTGGTACATGTTTGGGTGGCTGAGTGCACAAGGACTTGGTGTATGTTATTTTATCAAGGAAGGTTCAATGCGGCGGTATATATAAATCTACTACAGAATATCATGCTTCCTTTGTACTGGATCGATTTCCGCACAGAAACTTTATCTTTCAGCAAGATAAGTGTCCCGTTCATACGGCCCGGCAAGTCGATGAATGGATGGAGAGCAGCCTATCAGGGTTTGCGGTTGGCCCGCACGTAATCCGGATTTAAATGTTATGAAAAATGTTTGGGGCTTATTAGTTAAAAAAATAAATAGGGAAAATGAGTTTAGGCCGCAAAATGTAAACGAACTTAAGGATACAATTTTAGAGACTACACCCGGGCTTTGGCCCATTCGATGCCTGGAAGGCTAACTCTGTCTTAGAAAAAAGGGGGCCGCAATAAAATATTAAATTTGTTTGGGAGGATATTTAAATTTGTTTGAATTTATTAAATTGTTAATTAATTTATTAACTTGTTAGTTTTTATAAAATATAAATATTTTCTTTTACCTTTTGCTTTATTTATGTAAATTAAAAATAAAACAAGGTAAAAAAAGCGACTTATAAAAATTGGCAGAAAAGTCAAAATTTTACACATTTTTGCTTAAGATTTAATGACCGTCACTGTACATATTCCATTAAAAACCCCTCTTTAAAATAAGGACTAAGTTCCTATCCAAAAATCTCATCTCTTAAAGCACTGAGATCTAAAATTAGATTTAATTCTGTTCACAGTTTTTTCCATTTTTTTTTGACTTGGCAAGTTTTTTACTGATCTGTCGGCAAATTGTTTGCCACCCTCATTCTGCTTTATATAAAGTACATTTGGCAACATTGGTGTACACCCGGGCATTGAACGACGCTTTTAACCCTCTGTATCAAAAATGTATGTAGTCAGTGCGCTGTTGCCAGTGTCAAACCAGTGTTGGCAACTATCCATAGCGGGAAAACAGTTGTACTAATAGATTATATTGCTGCCGAATAGTTTGAATGCAAATAAGAGCACTGTCTTATACATCTTTGCTTATGTGTTTTTAAACATATAATTAACTATTTACTTTATTAAAACTGGAAGGAAAGCCTTGCACTATTAGCTGTTGCCCCCTAGATTTCCGGATCTAACTTCTGTCGATTTTCAAAGGGCCTAAATTAAATTGTTTATAACTTACCGCTGAACAAAATAGAACAATTTCCTCAGAAAGAAGATGAATAGCTTTTTAATCTTCTAGAATTAAAAAGAATTATTTGTATTAACTTTTCTTTTAAATAAATTATTTCCCATTGAATATTAAATTTTTTCTATTTAAAAAATTAATATTAAATTTTTCATAATAGCGATAAATAAAGGATTATTATATGTTGTCTAGTTAAGCTAGAAAAACACGAAATGTCAAAGAGCAAAATTTTGCATGCAGAATAGTCGTGACTAGAAATTTGCGTCAATCGTCGAATTATCGATTGATGTTCTCAAAATATAAGGAAAAAGCAAAACTTTGTAATAATAACAGTAAATCCATAACTGTAAAAAGCTTTCTAATTGGTCAGTGGCGGTTCGTATTTAGCAAAAAGTATTTATTTTTAATAATTTAAATAAATCCAGTAAATCAATTTCGCAGTCTCATGCATAGGTTTTTGTTGTTTCAGAAATAGTTTACTATTTTAACTTTTAGTGACATACCTTAGTCCTAAAAATACACCTTCCAAAGAGCGCTTCGTAAAAAATAGTGTATACTATTTTGTAATAACAAACTGCACTCTATTAGTAGCAGTATGTTAGCTCTCGATCTAACATTTTGTAGCGTCAGTTACTTGCGAAGGGTAAAAAAGCTTTTCTATTTCAAAAACTCCAAACTTAAAAAACTTCAGGAAGAGACTGAACCAACGCTACACGTGACATCAGAAACAGAAGTTTTTCTGTAGTACAAATCGAGGAAGTTGTTGCAATTTATCCGAACCCGAAACGTTTCAGATCGTGAACTTTAATTCAGACTCTTATATATCGCGTATTACACATTTTTTATTTTCTAAATACACAGCAGATAAAATGTATAAAATAAAAAAGCAGATTAGCGATTAAGTTGGCTGTATATTCTTAATTTAACGATAAACAAATGCTATTATGTTTCCGATGTAAAATTTAAATTTTATCTAAGGTTTATTAATAAAAAAGCATGATTTAACAAATTTAAATCCCTGCAATCGTTTGCAGTTGTCCGACACCATGTTCCTGACCAGAACACGAAACACGCCTATATAATAAAAATGGTGCACCCGTGCGTAAAGTTATAGGTATTTTTGGAAATTACCACGAAATAACTAAACTTCTAGTGGCAACACTACAAACTCATGTCATTTGTCAATTGTCATCGAGTTGATTTAGTAAATTTAGTTTTGTAAATAAAAATTTGATATATTTTTATCCTATTTCCGCTTATAATTTTTGCAGAATTAATAATTTTTGACTGTCTTGGGTGATATATTGTGTATTTGTACAGTCCAGTGCAGACTTGCCAACCTAGATTTTTTAGAGTTGGCCAAAATCGTAAATAAAAAATCCCTGTATGTGTCTTTTCGCATGAGTATACCATTTTTAATTTCTAGTAAGTAATCTAGTTATTTTTTGACATCTGTGTTAACAACCGACTATATGCGCTAGCTCTAATATGCTTAAAATGACATTTTGTACCGTGCGATCCATTATAAGTAGCCCCCAGGTTTTCGTACTTTTTTTTATTTTAAAATTTTCAACCAAAATTTTATTAAATGAAATATGAACTGAAAGTTTTTTTCGTGATGTCAACTACCAACGAGTAATCGCAAAGACTAGTTTCAGCCTATATTTTTTCATAGTTTAAAAATTTCTCTAATAGGCTCAATAAAAATTTAGGCAATTAAACGATTAGTTTTTAAGATATTCCGTCTTAAAAATTTCGAAATTAAAATAGTGGTACTTTGTATATAAATACAAAAATGAGTTGCACTGTCAATGTGTCTAGCTAAATTTTTGTTTTGAACATACTCATTGTCTTTATGTACGTTGTAAACAATCAACGAGTGGTTATAGTAACCTTAAATAAATGCCGTCAAAAGATTGCGAATTTTATGCAGTTGGAATGTCCTTTATTTTTCACCTGCGTATACCATGTGAAATTTTTTTTATTTTAAATTTTGAGACGGAATATCTTGAAAACTAATCGTTCAACTGCTTCAATTTTTATTGAGCCCATTAGAGAAATTTTCAAACTTTTTCAAAAATTGACGACTGTTGGTAGTTGACACTACGAAAAAAATTTTCAGTTCATAAAAAACTTTGTGCTATCCCATTTAATAAATGTTTGGTTTGAAAATTCTAAAATCAAAAAGATGGCCTGTACACGAAATGACGAAATACGTAATGTCGAAGATAAAGTTATGAAATTTTTATTTCTGTGAAGATAACTGTGACTGTGACGTATATTTTATACTTTTGACCCAGCATCTGTGGACCATTACTTACAAATGAAATCTAAAACAATTATGATGTTTATGTGTCATGTTCGTGTACAATATTACTATTGCTATTACAGACAGGACAAATCGAGCCTTCTTGCACTATGAGTTTCCTGAATACTATGTCAAAAATGGAAGACAGTAACAAAAGTCCAAAAATGCAATGTTGGTTTTTATGCAAAAATTAGATAAAATATGACAGAAAATATAATTTTTCTTAAGACATTTATATAGTCAAGATGAAATTTGACGCTCTACAGTGTGTCTACTTAAAAGTGGAATCATATGGAAAACTTTTTTTTTTATCATTAATTTTAGAAAAGATGTTATTCATTATGAAAAATTCTGCATGACCTAAAACTTAAAAAATAATCATCAAATGTAATTTTTTAAGGCGTAACAGAGGCTTCTTAAAAAAATTAAATTTTTCTCAAGATGCTTGAAGGTACATGTCGGCCATTAAATCTTGGGGAAAAAATGTTAAATTTTGACTTTTCTGCCAATTTTTGTAAATCGTCTTTTTTCACTTGTTTTACTTTTAATTACTGTAAATAAAGCAAAAGGTAAAAAGAAAATATTTTTATTTAATAAAAATAACAAATTATTAAATTAATTAACAATTTAATAAATTCAAACAAACTTAAATATCCTTTCAAAATGCTTTCCGTTTTTGCTGTAACTACCCGATTTAAACGTTGGTTCCTCAAAAAATTAACCCAAAATATTGTCTTGTTCTTGATTCGATAGTTTGGGACGACCACTTCCAACTCTTTTCTCAAGGAGTGTGTTTCCTGCCATTTTTTTAACAAAATAAATAGTACTCTTTGGGATGTTAAGCTCTTCCCATATCCCTTTTTGGCCAACCTCTCTGCTTAACATAATGAATAGTTAATACTTTTTTGATCCAAGTTTGTTGGCATTTTAAAAAATATTTTTAGACACTGACAACGGACACCTTTTTTCTTTATTAGGTTTAAACAGGTATTTATATTTAGTAGAAGGGGCATAAGCCTATTTTACAAAAAGGGAAAAAAAATTGCCCAGTTTTAAATTTGCCTTTTACTTACATTTAATATGTAATTACACCCATTTTCGTTAAAACAAGGTTTTCTTTAGTTTTAAAAAGTTACCTTTTACATTATTAACAATAAAAATTTTAAGTATTCTAAGATGCGAAAAACAAGAAATGTTTGACACTAAAAGTCAAAAAAGTTATCACCCTTTTTAACAGATAAAAAGACAGTGTTCAATACTGAAATTTATTAAATTAAAAGAATTTAAATGTAACAGTTGAATCACTATTAAAAAATTTCATCTGAATGTACTTTTGAATTCTGATCAACTTTTCTTTAAAAAATTTTTCGAATTGTCAAAAATAAAGGTACTCTTGAGCAAAATGTATATTTTTTGACTAGCCTCGTATACGACCAAAAAATTATATTAATATATTTATATAATATAATAATAATAATATATTAATAATAATATGTTTAATTTTAAAAAAAAAATATTTAAAAATAAAAAAAAAAAAAATTTAATATAAAATTTAATTTGTATTTATAAAATTGTATGTATTAATATTAATATTTATTTTTAAATTTTTAAAACCCCCATAGTGTGACACATCATTGTAAGCGGCATGAAATTTGTATCCAAAAATTTTAAAAACTTTAAATCGATGGACGTAAAGCGACTTAGAAGTAAAAAAGTGTGTTAATTGGGTTTTTCGTGTTCATATTTATTTTATCATGCAAATGTGCGCCGTTATTGGGGGACAAGAAGCATCACCAACGCGCCCCAAAAAGTCCTGATTCGTATTTAGGACAAACTCATGGGAAGGAGCCTTGAAGCTATCATCACTGAAAGTGTTTTTTTCCCACGTTGTTAAGTGAACGAGGTAAGTAGCATGTAGAAAACATTTACTACAGAAAAAAAATACTTTTCTTCTCTACAAATGTCAGTAAAAGTTTGATTTTTAATGCATGCTATTTTATGATACTGGTGTTAAAAGTAATTAGTTTTAGCACTTGTGCTAAAGTGATTTACTTTTAACCCAGATAAAATTACAAAAGTAATACTTTGATCATAATAATTTATTCAATTAAAAGTACAATTACTGAAAATGCAATTAGAATAAGAAACTCCATGGCCAGTCCCATTGGTGGTTGTGACACAATTTACTTTGGTAAGATATGTACCCGGGCAGGAAGCAATGTCATCCACCAATGTTTTGGACAAAATTTGATCAGCAATTTTCTTTTTCTCTTGTATTGTCTTCTATATCTCTGCTACTATACTGGACTTCCATCCACCGTGTCTCTTAAGTGTAGTAAGATTAGCACCAGAGTCCGCCAACAAACTAGCTGAGGAACGTCGAAAGCAATGTCCAGTGTAAAGATGGGAATCAGGAAAATTTAGAAATTTAGCCATTTGGGCAGGCATTTTACCAAATGTGTTGATACCAACTGGAGTTATGGCACATTTATTCTTTAAGCATCTTATAAAAACTCTTGAATAATTAATATTCACTGGACGAAGGGCTATGTACTTTTTATAATAGTTCATATACAAGGTACCACTAATTACAAAGGTTCGTTGCACATTACTTTTTGTGTCTGGTATATGCACAATTAGTGAAGTTCCCGGGCCTGGTGCCTTTTAGGTACCAACGAATTCATAGTTAAATTTGGTTTTAATTAAAATCTTACCTTTAAAAGAACGAATTTCAAAAAAAATTTTGGATGGTTAATATTTTCCTGGTAAAAAACTGATTTTAAAATTTTTATTTTGCGTATTTAAATGCACACATTCTTTTTATATTGACATTGACATTTGTCACTTTTAAATTTAAAATTAGTATCAACACTGTTGCCGGATTTAATAAATTTGGGTCAGCCAGTCTGAAATCTAATTTGGAAAATAAAAAGCCGCTTTAACTAACCAGAACTAACCATGACCGACCAGAACTGAGGGCTTTTGAATTTGTCTAGAAGGCCGGTCATGGTTAGTTCTGGTTAGGAAAGCGGCTTTTTATTTTTCCCAATTATATTTTAGTGAAAATAAAGTGACGTAGGTATTAGACAAGGCGGTAATTGTCCTCGAAAGTTGCCTCCACTCAGATTTTGACCAAATTTGGTATACGGGGGTTTTTTGGGGTGCTGATCACGAATCTAAAAACAATTTTTTTGGCAACGTTTCGTTTTCGAGATACTTATCATCAAAGTAAAAAATCAAACCGACCTTATTTTCACTATATTCTTCCTTCTCTTTGCACACAATTTATCATTTTTACACTAAATTGACCTATAATAATTTATAAACACCTTATAAAAATTTGTTTTTTTTCATTTATTTTTACCTTTTTTTCATTTAATTGTGAAGTTTTAATGTCAAAGGTTTTCAATTAAATGGAAAAAAGGTGTAAAATAAATATTAAAACGAGCTTTTAAAAGGAGTTTATAAAATTGTATACCAATTTAGTGTATAAATCAAAAATTTTGTGCAAAAGAAAGAATAATGAAAAAAAGGGTTATTTGATTTTCAGCTTTGATGATGAATATCTCGAGTACGAAACGTTGCCGAAAAATGTATCTGATTCGTGATCAGCGCCCCAAAAAACTCCGATTTGGCAACACTGCACGCTTTCATATAAATATTTAAATTTAACCTCAAAAATATTTTCATGACGTTTCTTGCCATCAAGGGGAGTTTTCGCATTATATGGAGAAAAGTAATGGTAATTTTAAATCGAAATAAAAAATTAAAAACTAGTTTTTCCAAAAAAATTTTATCGAAAACTCCTCTAGAGAAGAAAAACTTTATGTGAAAATTTACAAAAATTTTAAAATCAATGGTACCTAAAAGGCACCAGACCCAATTTCCCAAATCTTCGATGTTATTTAATGTCAAATTACACAGTTCTTCTCGACGACAGACTCCAAATACACCGAAAATTGAGGCTAATTTTTGCATAAGATATATTTCATCTGGGGCATCTGCAAGAAATTTTTCGATTTGTCTTGTCAATATTTTATACTTTATCGGTCGATATCTTTCACCCTTTAGCTTTAAAAAGGCAACTAGCTTGTAATATCTGCTTATGTCCTGATTACTTATGTTTATCATCGCCTTTAACATGAAATAATTTGACCAGAGCGTAGGCGATTTCCATATTTTGGAATTTTCTTCAAAGTACGCAAGGAGCACTTTCACTGGCATTCTTACCACTAATATTTTTCCGATCACACAATTTTAAGAAACGATCGTGTGTATATTCGTATTGTTGCTTTAACTTACTAGGCAATATTTTAAAAGTAGCCTTATTGGCAGCCTCTTTGATTTCCACCGGGAGAAATTTATTTTCTTGATTACTTTCCATCGAACAAGAATTCGCAATTATTTGATGTTACTTGTCAACAAAGACAAATCAACAAATTCGATTTTTTTTTACTTTAGCAATTTATTACATAGATAAATTAGATGAAATTAGATTTTTAAAACAATAATAATGTTAAAAATAAAACAAATCATTAATTTTGACTTTTAATGGTGTTTGTAGAAAAAATACTGTTTTAAAAAGGGCAAAGGGGTTTTATTTTGTTCGAAGGATGGAATCCCCCTTCGGGCCGGGTTTCCAAACCCCTTCTCACAAAATAAAGTGTCACTTTTTTTCCCCTTATATCATAAATAACATTGCAGAACTGCAACATTTTTTCTCCATAGTCTGAGGTCCCGTATCGAAAATCAATAGTTTCGAATTCAACAACACTTTTTTCGTATAGATGGGTTTCTAAAAACCAAGTTCCGATTTCCAAAACCCTCAATCACCCCTTTAGTCCAAATTTCGCAATACTCATCTAAATTTCCTTCCTTTCCAGGTCAGGGCCAAAATCCCCGGAATCTTCGGGGGGGCCCCTCGACGTATCAACGCCCCCCTCCTCAACGAAGAACGGCAGACGAAAAACTGTCCGTTCAGATCGCTCAACAGATGGCAATGTTGCATTCGATGGACGTAAAACAAACATGTATTTTTCGAATATAGATTGTTTGTTTCAGATCGAAAAAAAAAAGTGACTCTAACGACGTTTAAAAAAGTCGAAACGGTGCGGTGTCGTGAGAGGTTTTTAAAAGTAAAGTGGGGGGGGGGCAAATTTTGTTATATTGTGTTTTTTTTTTGTTTTTTTTTTGAAATTTCAGTAATAATTTTATTTTTACTTTTGTTTAATTTTTATTTAATTACTTTATTTTTTAATATTAACTCTGTTTTTAACATTATTTTTTGTAAATATGCATATTAGTGTAGTTTTTTGCAGGATTTGTTCATGGTTGTTGTTTTTTCACCATTCATATTTTTATCGGTATTTTCCCCTTTCATTAATAACGTAAGAAATTTGGGGGAGGGAGGGGGTTGAATGAATCTCCCCTTTACCACGTGGGGGAGGGGGTCCCCAAACATAAAGGAAGGTGGGTGAACCAGGGAAGGCCATCATAAAAATAAGAGGTATTATTCTTTTATTTACTGGATAAATAAAACAAAAAAATTTATTAAGTAACTTTTTTTTAAAAGGTTATAAAACATTTTTTATTAAGAGTTAATTATTATTTATTAAATTTAAGTTTTACTAAAGGCTGGTTTATGCAGACATTAAATCGTTTTAAACTTTTATTTAAATTTATTTTAACTTAAGAGTGCATTTACGCTACACCTTAGGGGTCGGCAAAAGGGGGAGACGGTGGGCGGAGACTAAAAAACCCTCCCACTTCCTCAATTTTCGTATGGCAAAAAATATTTTTTTTTTATTTAGGTTCTTCCAAATTCGGTGATCGATGCGATGTTGTTTCCGATTGCAAGCTTCATGAGATAACTTTTTTCTAACTATTTTCACTCAAATGACATAGATTATACACCATTTTAAAGGTAAGGAAATAATCTACCCCTCTGTTGTAACGGTTTTTTTGAAATAGAGTCGAGTTAGAGAAAATAGTATCTAAACATAACCGATTATAGAGTGACTTTCACCAAGAAAATATTTTTTTTTTTCTCTAGTTTTGGCCTTACAAACTAATTTTTTAGCCACGTAATAATTGACAAAATAAAATGTAAACCCAAAATAATTATATAAAGGAATATTTCCTAACCAACATAAATAGACGGGGACACCCCGCTTCACGCCCAGGGGTCCGTCAGGGCGACTTAAAAAAAAGAAACAAACAAAGAAGACCACTAAAAAGGAAGACTTTTAAAGGGGTTTAAAATTTAAAGGATGTGGAAAAAACAAGGTTTTATAAAATTTTTATTAAAAAAAAAAAAAAAAAAAAAAAAATTACAGTTTTAAGCTTATTTTTTGTAAGTAGGAGTGGAGAGCATGCATTAGTTCGGGATCATTTGAGCTTAATACTTTGGTAGCCAAATAGGTAATTTAAAATTTTTGGGGATTAGTATATAAAAGAGATTGGGTTTCTTTGATATATCTGACAATTAAAAAGTTTTGGTTAAGGTCTCCATATTCACCGCATATACAAAGGGGGTCTGGCTTAACCCAATTTTTTTAAAGGTGGCTGGGAAAACGCCATGGGTTTGTTTTTTGACGGCTTATGGTTGATACAGCGCTTCTTGGTACAGATATATTATAATACCAGTGTTTGTATGGTATATCAGCATGAATTTTAAAATAAAAAAAGGGATAGTCTGTTCTTTTTTGTTCCATTCCTGTTTCCATTTTCTTTGGCTAATTTTCTTTAGCTTAGGTAAGAATCTTGTACGATAAGAGATATGTCGTGATTGCTGTTGTTAAGATGTTTATTTGGCTATAAATATTTTTCGTTTCCAGTAATACCGAATGAGATTAACCCATATAAATTGTACTGTAATATTTTTAGTGTCGCCTGTCGTACCATATCTAAAGTTTGAACAATAAATTGGCGCTATTTGTTTCTATTGGATATTCGGGAAAAGATTTCTGGTACAGTAAAAAATTGTTTGGTAGTTAATTTCGTAAAACATTTTATTATCTTTGTTTTCTTTTTTTTCAATGAAATTAAATTGTAAGCAATCTTCATATCCATTTGCTATAGGGGGAATTTTTTGGCCCAGTATTTGAGAGATTTGATACATATAGGTTATAGGATTTATTTAACAAAAAATTATTCTTAGTATAGAGCTTAAGAATAAATTTTGATGCAAGGTATTCTCTTCTACACCAAAGAGGAGCTTCAAGGGACTCAACCAACACTACAGCATTGGGAGTTGATTTCATTAGTCCTAAACAAATTCGAAGTGCTTTATACTGTATTCTATCTCTTTTTAAGATTTGTATTGCTAGAAGAGCCATAAAAAATACAACCGTAGTCCAATATAGACCTGATGTATGCTCTGTAAAAAAAGTAGGGCAGTTTGCTGGCTAGCAGCCCAGGAAAAAGTACATATTTGTCTTAATAAGTTTATGCATTTTTTGTTTTATTTACCAGGTAACTAATTTGATCAGTCCAGTAATTTGGAGTCTAATACTATTCAAAGGTATTTAATAGACTTGGCTACAGGGAAAAGTTAAACCGTTTAAAGTTATTTGATTCTGTGCTTCAGTTCTTCGTCGGGTAAAGAAAACCACGGTTGTTTTGCTAGGTGATAAGGTAAAACCGTTATTATGGGTCCATCTTTTTAAACAGTATGTGATATAATTAAGTTTAATTTTAGATCTTGTTTGGTTCGGTTCCACGCTATAAATAGCAATGTCATCCGCATATTGTATACAGGATACATGCATATCCCATATAGAGTGGAGATCTAGTGTATAAATATTAAACAAAAGAGGTGAAAGAACTGAGCCTGGAATTCCTAAGGAGGTTTTCCTGGGTGGTAGGTATTTATTATTTTTTAGCCGTATTGTAATAGTTCTGTTTAGGTATATGTTAATTATTGATTTAATAACAATTACAGGAAAACCTATGTGCTTCATTTTTTGAGCAAGGATATAAAGATTAACATTCTCATAAGCATTCTTAATGTCAGCAAATAGGGCACCCACGCAACCATTCTCTGATAGTCCCAACTGCACATCTGTGACCAGATGGGCCATCGCCTCCATAGGTCCAAAATCGGGTTTAAAGCCGTACTGGCTTTGAGGGAAATGTTTATTTTTTGACAACCAATACTCTATTCTAAATTTAATTAATCTTTCATAAGTTTTAATTATGCAAGACATTAAGGCTATAGGTCTATATGATTCAGTACAAAGTGGATCTTTCTGTGGTTTAAGAAAAGGACAATCATACTATTTTTAAGTTCACATGGAATATATGATAAAGACCACATCTCATTAAAGATTGATAAGAGAAACTGTTTGGCCAGAAAGCCAAGGTTTTGTAGCATCGGGTAGCAAATGTCATCAAGTCCAGGTGATGTGTTATCTCTTTTACTGAAAGCCCTTTCTAATTCTAGGATTGTGAATTTATTCATTAAAAAATTATTTTTTATTCTTGTCGTTATTTAGAAAGACCTAGTAAGGGTTAAAATCGGCGTAAGGAGGGTTGAGGCAATGTGAATTTGTTCAGCTATGTTTTCATTAACTTGCGCAAAGTTTGATTTTGTTTTTGATGTTTTTAGCTTTTTTCCAGATATTTGTTATAGAGAGGTATTTCTATTTAAGGAGTTACAAAATGCTTGCCAAATGTAATTTGGCTTTCTCTTTAAATTTTCTTTTAGTCAAAGAAAATATTAAAAACTAAATCCAAATTTAAAAAACTATTACAGCACAAGCCTAGATTTAAGTGTTGGCTTTCATATAGGTTTTGAAAATTATCGATAACTTATACCGTTTTTGAGAAAAACATTATGCCCCGAACCCCAAATTGGATTCAATTTTCGCGGCGCGAATGGACTCTTAAAGAATTTCCAGACCATTTATAAAAAATATTTACGTTTTCCTTACGCAAGCGCAGAAACACGAAAATGTCGTCAGGTTGGTATTATTCTAGGAATTTTTATTTTAAATGTCAAATGTTTTTAACATAATGACATATTACCATTTTTATGTTTTAAGAAGGTTTTAACTGTTTTTTGTGTTTGGTTTATTATAATTTTGGTATTTTTATTTATTATGGGAAAAATACATTATTTAAACGAAAAGCGAAAAGTTGACAGCTCGGTCTAAGAGAATTTTAGGTTTGGTTACACTGCTCGCGCATGCTCATTTTCATTATTATTAAATTTAACTGTAAGAAGATAAAAGTTGGCCAACTTCTTAAATAAAAGTTAAAGTTGAAGTTTTCTTAAAGTGTGTATAAACGCGCTTATATATTGGTGTGCAATGATCTTACACTAAAGTTAAATTAAATTTAAAGTTGTCTGCATAAACCAGCCTTAAATTCTTCCAAATGGCTTTGGAAGGAACAAGGCTCAAGCAATAATTTTTGATGATAATTAAAAAACCATAAGAGATAGCTTAAATTGCAAAAAAGATCCCGGAAGAGGAGGAAATTTCCAATAAAAAAGTCCCAACTCTGGGACTTCAATCTCCATTATTTATAATTTTAAGTAAACGCTGAAAATGGGCCTCACCGCGACCTTTTTGGTTGTTCGCTTTTTTACTCAGAACTAATGAGCTGTTATCTTAACTGGAGAAAGCATCGATTTGGCATAAGCGTGGCATTATAAACGCACATTCCAAGGTTCTGCCTAGCGATGAATGAATCTCTGTACTCGAAACAATAAAATCCACCAAGACCCGGGAAAATGGTTACTACAGATACTATTTTGTCGTAAACGTGGCTGCCAAGTACCTTTCTGTTTTATTTACTTGATAGTATATTATGATTAAATTTTACTTAATTTATTCCTAAAATTACATCAAAAATAGGCTCCACTATTGTATTTTAAACTGCGAATAATATTTGTTATATTTGTTACTATAAAGTATAACACAGAAAAGTAATGATGTCAAAATACTATTTTCCTTTTTGGACAGCTACTAATAAAGGCTATGACAACGTGACAACAGCGGATTTTTCGTAGAAGCGTACTTCCGCCACCTTCAGTTTGCTCGACAGATGACACATTCAAGATGGCGATGGCGTTTTAGTCCAAATGTTTTTTGTTGTTTAGGTAATTTTTTGTGACAATTGTATAAATTTCAGTTTTGTGTAGGTACTTTTAATAAATTAAAATGGTATGGCAGTGCCAAGTGTGTAAAGTAACGGATATGATTCCTGGATTATCATTTCACAAGTAAGTACAAACTATGTTTGTACCATTCTATCGCCAATAATAAACACAAAACATGTTGGGTGCAGCTCTCGATTGCGCTTATAAATGAAATGCTTTCTCTATCTATGCTGTCAGCTCATTGTGTATAGCAGAGTGTGAACGTATTTTCTGTCGAGTGAGTGAGCGTCCAAGTCTATTACTAAAAATTTAGCCTTGTTTTGTGCGTCTATAGTGTAAACTGTAATTGTCTTCGACTGTATGTACAGGGTGATCAGTTAAGGGTAGCGAGCGGCAATATCTCATAAGATATTGGTCGTATAGATTTGAGAAAAAAAAATCATGAAAAAGTCGCCAAGAAAATTACTAAAATATTTTCGAGTTTGTCAAACGTCCGCTAAAGGCGTAAAAACCAAGTAAAAAAAATGGGATTTTTAAATTTGTCTAATGAAAAATATATCGATTATATTATTTTCATATTTACAAATTTCCCCTACTTTTTTGCTAAAATTTTTTGTTCAATCTATAAAAAAAAGGGGGGGAAAAGTTAAATTTTTTTTTTTAAACAAACCAAGTTTTCCCCCTTCCCCCTTTTAACCCCGATTTTAGCAAATTTGGGGTTTATATAAAAAAAGCCAATTTTTTAACAAAAAAAACGCTTTTTTTTTTTTTGTTTTTTTAACTTTTTTGCCGCTAGGGGGCGTTAACTGAAATGGTGGAAATTTTTTTTGATTTTTTAAAAAAAAAACAAATGTAATGGATATTAATTTTTTATTTTTTTTTTAAAGAGGATAAATTTCTCTAAATTTTTTAAAAAAAAAAATTTTTATCTCCTTTTTTTTTAAACCGTTATTTGGACCAAAATATTTTTTATAACATTAAAAAATGGCACCCCCCCGTTTTTTATCAAATAAAAATCAGTTTTTAATTTTTTATTAGTTACTAAAAAAAAGAATCTCTTTGACTCTTTTTCGTTAGACAAACGGTTTTTTTGGTTAAAAAAATAAAATAGGTTTACATAATTTTTTCAATGATAATTTTTAAAGGGTTTAAAAAATTTTTTTAAATACCTATTACTCTCACAATAATAAAATTATTACCTATTATTTTTATCATTAATAATTATTTATGAGAGAATGCACCAGTTCATAATTTATTAATAATAATTATTATTATTTCATAAATTATGTTGTTGAACAGTTTTATTAAGATTTTTTTTTCCAAAAATTAAATTAGTATGTTTCGAGATGTGGGCGCCTCATGTAAACATATATTTATTCAACCAAAACCGTTTGTCTGAAAAAAATCAAGAGGTTCTTTTTTGTTAGTAACTAATAAGAGATTAAAAACTTATTTTTTTTTTTGAAAAAAAAACAGTGGCGTGCCATTTTTTTTAATAAAAAATATTTTGGTCAATATCAACGGTTTAAAAAATAGATAAAAAATTATTTTAATAAATTATAAAAATTTATCCTCTTTTAAAATATTTTAAAAATTAATATCCATTACATTTGTTTTTTTTTTTTGAAAAAAAATCAAAACTTTCTACCATTTTTGTTAACGCCATCTTGGGGGCGAAGCAAAAGTCAAAAAAATTTAAAACCAAATAAGCGTTTTGTAATTTCAAATTTAACCTTTCATATGAGCCTAAGTTTCAAAACGTCAAAAGGGGAAATTTGGTTTTTTTTAAAAAAAAATTGGGCTTCCACCGCTTTTTTTGATGATTGAACCAAAAAAATTTGACAAAAAAATGTAGGGAAATGGTCAGTAAAATGAAAATGATATCATCTTCTTTCATTAACAAATTTCTATAAAAATTAATTTTTTTTACTGGGTTTGGTTTTATGCCCCTAGCGGACGTTTGACAAACTCGAACATAATTTCCAGCAATTTCTCTTGGCGACTTTTATTATGATTTTTTTTTTTTAAATCTATACGACCAATATCTTTTGAGATGTGGCCGCTCCTACCCTTAACTGATCACCCTTATATTCATAATTTTATTATTTTTTAAATTTAATTTAAAAAAAATTACTTGTGATATTTATACAAAATACATGCGCAACAAAAATTTTTTCATAAATACAGTTTAATAATTTTTAGAAAAAGTAACCTTGTGTTTTTAAGGTTATTAATTGGTTTTCGCAAGATTATTTATATCAAGGTCCTAATAATACTTTAATAAAATTTATTACTTCAACACCTGCTCTTTGTTTTTGTTACAACCTTTTAATAATTAATTAATAATTGTTATAAATCACAATTTATTAATTAAATCTAAAATTATTGTTGGGTTCTAGGAATTACCGTTTTATTGAAAATATTTTCAGACGGGTATCTAAGATGTTTGTAAATAATTTAAGCGGTTAGAATTTTTAGGAAAACTGTTGTTTGTATTGTTTTGAAAATATTGTTGTGGGGGGAAAATTTTAACAGCGCATTTTTTTTCCCGTTTTTTTT
>JAHBCN010006870.1:46392-77703 GCA_019359885.1 Listronotus oregonensis
GTGAAGTAACTGTGACTGTGACGTATATTTTATGTTTTGTTTACTTTAGCATATCTTGTGGACTATTACTTAAAATAAAAATCTAAAAATAATTATATGTTTTAATGTGCATGTTTTCGTGTACAAATATTACCTATTGGTATTACTTTTTAGACACGGAACAAAGTTTGGAGCCTATTTTTTCCAAGGTATATAGGTATATATCTTCACTCGGAAGAACAGTAACAAAAGTCCAAAAATGCAATTTTGGTGTTTTATGCAAAAATTAGATAAAATATGACAGAAAATATAATTTTTTCTTAAGACATTTATATAGTCAAGATAAAATTTGACGCTCTACAGTGTGTCTACTTAAGTTGGAATCGTATGGAAAACTTTTTTTATCATTAATTTTAGATTTCAGAAAAAGAAGTTATTCATTATGAAAAATTCTGCATGACCTAAAACTTAAAAAATAATCATCAAATGTAATTTTTTAAGGCGTAACAGGGCTTCTTAAAAAATTAAATTTTTCTCAAGATGCTTGAAAGGTACAGTGTCGGCCATTAAATCTTGGGTAAAAAAAATGTTAAATTTTGACTTTTCTGCCAATTTTTGTAAATCGCTCTTTTTTTCGCTTGTTTTACTTTTAATTACTGTAAATAAAGCAAAAGGTAAAAGAAAATATTTATATTTTATAAAAAATAACAAATTATTAAATTAATTAACAATTTAATAAATTCAAACAAACTTAAATATCCTTTCAAAATGCTTTCCGTTTTTGCTGTAACTACAGATTTAAACGGTTGGTTCCTCAAAACATTAACTAAACTATTGTCTTGTTCTTGATTCGATAGTTTGGGGCGACCACTTCCAGCTCTTTTCTCAAAGGAGTGTGTTTCCTGCCATTTTTTTTTAACGAAATAAATAGTACTCTTTGGGATGTTAAGCTCTTCCGCATATCCCTTTTTGGCCAACCTCTCTGCTTAACATAATGAATAGTTAATACTTTTTGATCCAAAGTTTAGTTTGGCATTTTAAAAAATATTTTTAGACACTGACAACGGACACCTGTTTCTTTAGTAGGTTTTTCAACAGGTATTTATATTTAGTAGAAGGGGGCATAAGCCTATTTTACGAAAGGGAAAAAGAATTGCCCAAGATTTAATGGCCGTTACTGTACATTTAAATATGTAATTACATCCATTTTCGTTAAAAAACAAGGTTTTCTTAAGTTTTTAAAAAGTTACCTTTTACATTATTAACAATAAAAATTTTAAGTATTCTAAGATGCCCTGACAAGAAATGTTTGACACTGAAAGTCAAAGAGGTTATCATCTTTTTAACAGATAAAAAAGATCAGTGTTCAGTACTGAAATTTATTAAATTAAAAGCAATTTAAATGCTTAACAGTTGAATCACTATGTAAAAAATTTCATCTGAATGTACTTTTGAATTCTGATCAACTTTTCTTCATAACAATTTTCGATATTGTCAAAAATAAAGGTACTCTTGAGCAAAATGTATATTTTTTGACTAGCCTCGTATACGACCAAAAAATTATATATATATATATATATATATATATATATATATATATATATATATATATATATATATATATATATATATATATATATATATATATCTATCTATATACAGTGCTTTCATTTCAAAACGAACCACCCTAAATATTTAAAAAAAAAACACTCACCAAAAAAACAAAGAAACACGTCGATTTAGATATACGGGGGGAAGTTTAATTTCGTATTTGATAAAATTTTATCGGTCACCTCCTAACCTCCAGTTAACCTCACTTTGATATGTCAAATGGCAACCCCCATAGTGTGACACATCATTGTAAGCGGCATGAAATTTGCTATCCAACAGTACTAAGAAACTTTAAATCGATGGACGTAGAAGCGACTTAGAAGTACAAATGTGTGTTAATTAGTTTATCGTGTTCAAATAATTTATTTTATCAAATGCTCAAAATGTGCGCCGTTATTGGCGAGACAATAATAAAGTCTGTTTTGAAATTCTTCGCGAACGTTGGCGAAAGTTTGTCTGGTAATACCTCTGCATTCTAGTGTAATTCTACATTTAAGTTCTTGAATATTTGCAGGTGGCGTTTTGTACACTTTACTTTTTAAATAACCCCAGAGGAAAAAGTCTAGAGGAGTTAAGTCTGGAGACCGTGCTGGCCATTCGATGGCACCTCGTCTGCCTATCCATGTGCCTGGAAACTGTTCATTGAGCCACTCTCGAACTGCTAAAGCATAGTGGGGAGGGGCTCCATCTTGCTGGAAATGCAAATTATTTTCACTGAGTTCCATAGCACCATTTTCATCCACCTGATTTTCCAAAGATTGGACGATATAAGGGTATATCGCATTTTCCAAAAGGTTCAGATACAGTTGCCCAGTTAAATTTTCTTTCAGAAAGAATGGCCCGATAATTTCGTTTCCATAAATACCTGCCCAAACGTTGATCTTCTCTGGAAATTGAGTATGTCCTTCCTGAAATATGTGCGAATTTTCATTATCCCAATATCTGCAGTTATGTCTATTAAGAATTCCATTTAAGAAGAAAGTTGATTCGTCAGAAAAGCAAATATTTTTGATCAAATGAGGGTCTTCGTCAATTCGCTGGCACATTGATTCGCAAAATTCTATTCTTCTATCATAATCGTCTTCGTTGAGTTCATGAAGAATTTGTATTTTGTATGGAAAAAACTTATTCTTTTTCAAAATTTTGTGCACGGAACCCGTAGAAATATTGGTCAGCTTAGAAACTTTTGGAATAGACAACGTCGGATCTATTGCGAACTGTCCTAGTACCTCAACCTGGCGTGCTTCGTCTAAAACCCTTTCATTAGTACTTTCTTGTTGCATACAGATCCAGTTTCTTCAAACTTACGCACCAATTCCATTACATATTTATGCCTCACGTTTTTATTTTGATGCCTCTCATTGAATACTCTGGCGGTTCTACGCGCGCATCGATCTTCAGCCCCATATAAGAAAATTATTTCTATTCTCTCTGCTAGAGTATACACCATTTTAAAATCAAGATTCTTAATTTTAAACTAACGATGTCAAAATGACAATCCTAACAGTAATATTTAACTGGTTCCTAAACGTCTTAAAAACTTGTGCTATTGCAGTGTTTTGCTGTAGCAGGTAACACAAAAAATAATAATTGGAATGAATGCACACTAAAATAGTCTGCGAGGAATTTCAAAACAAGCTTGTCTCGCCAATAACGGCGCACATTTTGAGCATTTGATAAAATAAATTATTTGAACACGATAAACTAATTAACACACATTTTTAGTTCTAAGTCGCTTCTACGTCCATCGATTTAAAGTTTCTTAGTACTGTTGGATAGCAAATTTCATGCCGCTTACAATGATGTGTCACACTATGGGGGTTGCCATTTGACATATCAAAGTGAGGTTAACTGGAGGTTAGGAGGCGACCAATAAAATTTTATCAAATACGAAATTAAACTTCCCCTGTATATCTAAATCGACGTGTTTCTTTGTTTTTTTTGGTGAGTGCTTTTTTTAAAGATATTTAGGGTGGTTCGTTTTGAAATGAAAACACTGATATATATATATATATATATAATAAAGTAGACAACTTAAGTAGACTCACTGTATAAGAATTTTTATATAAGAACATTGACTCTCTTGTGATTGTTTTTATATAGGTTTCAATTAACCTTCTGATAAATATGTAAGAAGAAAAACGACAACACTCTAAAATTGACCCCATATGTGTTAATTTATTATAATAAAAACTAACTCTTCCTTTTTTTAACTATATTTTTTTCTTACAGCGGTGGTCTTTCCAACCTCCTCTACCACATCTCTCTCCCGGCTCATCTCTACAACACCTACGACGAAATCAAGAAGCATCACCAACGCGAACCCAAAGAAGTCCTGATTCGTATTTACGGACAAACTCATGGAGAAGGCGCTCTTGAAGCTATCATCACTGAAAGTGTTGTTTTCACGTTGTTGAGTGAACGAGGTAAGTAGCATGTAGAAAACATTTACTACAGAAAAAAATCTTTTTTTTTCTACAAACGTCAGTAAAAGTTTGATTTTTAATGCTTGCTATTAGTGTCTAAAACTGTCATTTTATGATACTGGTGTTAAAAGTAATTACTTTTAGGACTTGTGTTAAAAGTGATTTACTTTTAACACAGATAAGAAATTACAGCAACGTAATACTTTGATCAAAATAATTTATTCAAATAAAAGTACAATTACTGAAAATACAATGAGAATAAGAAACTCCATGGCCAGTCTCATTGGTGATTGTTAAACAATTTACTTTGGTAAGATATGTACCCAGGCAGGAAGAAATGTCATCCACCAAAGTTTTGGACAAAATTTGATCAGCAATTTTCTTTTCTCTTGTAGCGAGTCTTTCAGATCTCTGCTACTGTACTGGACTTCCATACACTGTATTTCTTAAATGTAGTAAGATTAGCACCAGAATCCTCCAACAAACTAGCTGAGGAACGTCGGAAGCAATGTCCAGTGTAAAGATGGGAATCAGGCAAATTTAGAAATTTAGCCACCTGGGCAGGAATTTTACCAAATGTGTTAATTCCAACTGGAGTTATGGCACATTTATTCTTTAAGCATCTTATAAAACTTTTCAATGATTAATATTCACTGGACAAAGGGTTATTCAACGAGGACTACACAGGCCGTTTTTTTGACTATACCTGTATTTTTATAAAAAAAAGTGAAATAGCCATCATATATAATTTTTTCCTCCGAATCCGAAAATGATTAATGTAAAATAATTGAACATCAAATAAAACTGCTAGGGGTCATTTTGATATTTTTTAATTAAAATGCCATATTTTTTATGTGATTATCCAATTCCTCGTATATCTTTTAATCTAAAATATATTTTTTTTAATTTAAAATGGTCCATTTTTTGCACGTTTAAATCGAAAAAATTTTCGTCTACCGTATCATTAACACCTGAAATATTGATACGGATACCTGTTCACTCTTTAACGGTAGTGTCATTCAGACAACTAAAAAAATAAAGTTTAAAAGTTGTTTATATTTTTCATGAATTCTTAGAATTGTATCTATTGTATTACAATGTATAGACGGTCTTCTAATGAATATTTCATTTTTTAACGGTATTTGCTTCTAATTCATAAAAAATATAAACAACTTTTAAATTTAATTTTTTTAATAGTCTGAATGATACTACCGTTAAAGAGTGAACAGGTATCCGTATCAATATTTCATGAGTTAATGACACGGTAGACAAAATTTTTTTCCATTTAAACGTGCAAAAAATGGACCATTTTGAATTAAAACAATATCATTTTAGATCAAAAGATATACGAGGAATCGGATAATCACATAAAAATTATGGCATTCCATTTAAAAAAATATAAAAATGACCCCTCGCAGTTCTATTTGATATTCAATTATTTTACATTAATCGTTTTCGGATTCGAAGGGAAAATTATATATGATGGCTATTTCACTTTTTTTTTATAAAAGTACAGGTAGAGTCAAAAAAGCGGCCTGTCTAGTCCTCTTTCGATAACCCTGTACTTTTTATAATAGTTCATATACAAGGTACTACCAATTACAAAGGTTCGTTGCACATTAGTTTTTGTGTATATGCACAATTAGTGAAGTTCCCAGGTATTTAATGTCAAATTACACATTTCTTCTCGACGACAGGCTTCAATAAGATATATTTCATCCAGGGCTTCTGCGAGAAATTTGTCGATTTGTTCTCTTGTCAATATTTTAGACTTTTTCGGTAGATATCCTTCACACTTTCGCTTAAAAAAGGCAACTAGCTTTTAATATCTGCTTATGTCCAGATTATTTATGTTGATCATCGCCTTTAACATGGAGTAATTTGACCAGAGGGTGGACGATTTCCATATTTTGGAACTTTCTTCGAAGTACGCAAGGAACACTTTTTTACTGGCATTTTTACCACTAACATTTTTCTGATCACACCATTTTAAAAAACAATCGTATGTAAATGCGTATTGTTGCTTTGATTTACTGGGTAATAATCCAAAAGTAGCTTTATTGGCAGCTTCTTGGATTTCCACCGGGAGAAATTCATTTTCTTGATTACGTTACATCGAACAAGAATTCGCGATTATTTAACGTTACTTGTCAATAAAGACAAATCATCAAATTCGATTTTGGTAATTGTCCCGAAAGTTGCCTCCTCTCCGATTTTGACCAAATTTGGTATACGGGGTTTTTATGGGGCGCTGATTACGAATCTGAAAAAATATTTTTTCGGCAACGTTTTGTTTTCCAGATATTCATCATCAAAGTTGAAAGTCAAACTAACCTCATTTTCACTATATTCTCCCTTCTTTTTGTACACATTTCTTGATTTTTACACTAAAGTGGCACACACTTTTTAAAACCTTGTATTTTTATTTATTTTACACCTTTTTTCCATTAAATTGCGAACTTTCAAGTTCAAAGACAGCAGCCATATTTGCTTACAAAATAAGTAGCGGATACATGGTTGCGGCCACCATTATATAATAAATAAAAACAGTTTTTTAAAAGGTGTTTGTAAAATATTGTGTGCTAATGTAGTGTGAAAATCAAGAATTCTGTGCAAAAAGAAGGAGGAATAGTGTAAAGGTATGTTTCCTTCCACGCGGCCGCCGCATGCGACTAACGCACTACGTTAGCCGCAAAGCACTCCTACTCATGTTTTTAAATGTGCCTGGTTTGTTCCAAGCGGCCGTCGTATGCGTCCGCTGTCAACGACTGCGATTGATGCGACTGGACTGCTGAAGAAGCAGTGTAGCCGCAGTCGTGTCTGCGACTGATATTTTGTTTGTGTTGTTTTGTGTGGATTGTCTTCTGTTTTTTTTTATTGTTAAAAATTGAAACTTTATTTTTTAAATGAGGTTCTGGATTTTTAAGATCCCAAATCCAATGATGTTTCGCACTTATTCAAAAAAATCAGTTTAATGTTTTCCTAAGATCCTGCCAAAAATATATTGTCTGACTCTCTCTAACATATGGTTTCCTATGAAAATTGCCATTAATATAAATTTTTTGAATAAGTGCAATTCATTATTGGTTTTGGGAACTTTATAGCTCCTAAAATACATAATAAAAAAATCCAGGCCCGTATTAAAAAAAAAACAGTTGATGATGGCAGCTCTAAGACGAAACGTCGGTGTATAAATCTAATAACACTATCTTGTAGAACAGAAAAAGTAGCAATAGAAATGTAAAAGTTATTTTGTTACATCCATTCAAATAAAGTTATAAAAAAATTAAAACGAAATCGCGAATAATCGTTTTTTCCAAAAGTAAGAATTCGAAAATTTTAAAGTTCTAAGGTGGCATTTTGATTAGCATCATATTGCGCAACTTTGCCTTCATTTAACCGACCTCGTATCCTTTCAAGTTTCCCAGATCCTAATGATAAGACTCGAATTTGGTACACCCTGTACAGATTTACCTTAATACAATGGCTAATTTTTCCTTTGGGGTTATTGGATATTCAACTCTGTTGTCTGGCTCGGACTTTATATCGTCTTTTATTAAGTCAAGAATAAAAGTAAACTCTGCTTTATTCAGTCTAAAATATTTTGTAAATTTTACTTCATCCTATTGCAGATGTCGATTTATTAATGTAGTATAACAACCCTCATCGCGTCTTTGCTGAAATATTGGATTTATAGGGGCATTGCTATGTTTCAGGTTGGCTAATTGTAATAGTATTTCGTCATCCTCTTTTTCTTCTAATAATAAATATATTGCTAGATCATCCATCACGACTCTTCCCAAAGATTATTCCCTTTACACTAATAATTTTGCTATCGCGAGTTTGAGCCGCGGTCCTAAGAAACCACCTGATTAAACGGCGGCCGCATGCGTTAGTCGCATTGCGTTAGTCGCATGCGACGGCCGCGTGGAAGGAACCACACCTTAAATAAGAATAGTTTGATTTTCAACTTTGATGATGAATATCTCGAAAACGAAACGTTGCCGAAAAAATATTTTTTCAGATTCGTAATCAGCGCCCCAAAAAACCCCCGTATACCAAGTTTGGTCAAAATCTGAGAGGAGGCAACTTTCGAGACAATAATTACCTCGATTTTTTTTACCTTAGCAACTTATTTCATAATTAAATTGGATGAAATTAGATTTTAGAAATAATAATAATGTCGACAATAAAAAAATCATTAATTTGGACTTTTAATGGTGTTTGTAGAAAAAATACTGTATGATATACGTGCTAAAAGTGATTTTATTTTGTTCGAAGGCCTAAACTTTCCTTCTCACAAAATAAAATGTCACTTTTAGCACTTATATCATAAATACCTATTGCAGAACTGCAACATTTTGCTCCATAGTCTGAGGTCCCTGTATCGAAAATCAATAGTTTCGTATAGATAAGGGTTGGTCTAAATACCAAGTTCCGATTTCCCTAAACCATCAATCACCTCTTAAGTGAAAAATTTCGCAATGCTTATCTAAATTTCCTCCCTTTCCAGGTCTAGGTCCAAAGCTCCACGGAATCTTCCCGGGAGGTCGCATCGAGCAGTACATCAACGCCCGGCCCCTCCTCAACGAAGAACTGGCAGACGAAAAACTCTCCGTTCAGATCGCTCAACAGATGGCGATGTTGCATTCGATGGACGTAAGTAACAAACATGTATTTTTCGAATACTCAGATTGTTTGTTTCAGATCGAACAAAAAAAGTGACTCTAACGACGTTTAAAAAGTCGAAACGGTGCGGTGTCGTGAGAGTGAAGTTTAAAGTAAAGTGGGGATAGGTAACAAATTTTTGTTATATTGTGTTGTTTTTGTCTTTTTTTTGAAATTTCAGTAATAATTTTATTTTTACATTTGTTTAATTTTTATTTAATTACTTTATTTTTTAATATTAACTCTCAGTTTTTAACATTATTTTTTTTTTGTAAATATGCATATTAGTGTAGTTTTTTGCAGGATTTGTTCATGGTTGTTGTTTTTTCACCATTCATATTTTTATCGGTATTTTCACCTTCATTAATAACGTAAGAAAGGCCATCATAACAAATAAAGAGGTATTATTCTTTAATTTACTGGATAAATAAAACAAACAAATTATTAAGTAACTTTGTTTTATAATATAGCTTATAAAACATTTTTTATTGCAGAGTTAATTATTATTTATTAAATTTAAGTTTTACTAAAGGCCGGTTTATGCAGACAACGTTAGATCTGATTTAACTTTAATTTAAATTTATTTTAACTTAAGAGTGCATTTACGCTACACCTTAGGGGTCGGGCGAAGGACGCTGAGACGGTGGGCGGAGACTAACAAACTTCCCACACCACAATTTTCGTATAGCCGCTTAAAAAATTTTCTATTTTATTTAGGTTCTTTCAAAGTCGGTGTATCGATGCGATGTTGTTTTCGGTTGCAAGCCTACAGGAGATAACGTTTTTCGGTAACTATTTTTCACTTAAATGACATAAATTGTACACCATTTTAAAGGTAAGGAAATAGTCCATGTCTCTGCTGTAACGGATTTTTGAAATATGAGTCGAGTTAAGAGAAAATATATCTAAACATACCAATTTTAGAGTGACTTTCACTCAAGGAAATATTAAAAACTAAATCCAAATTTAAAAAACTATTACAGCACAAGCCTAGATTTAAGTGTTGGCTTTCATATAGTTTTTTGAAAATTATCGATAACTTATACCGTTTTTGAGAAAAATATTATGCCCCGAACCCCAAATTGGATTCAATTTTCGCGGCGCGAATAGAAGACATTTAAAAACAATTTGAGGAAAAAGGTTTTTAACTAGGTTTTTTTTTGTTTGGATTTAAATTATTTTTAGTTTTAAATTTTTTTTGTGTTATTTTTTATTTTTATTTTTATTTTTGGGGAAAAATACATTATTCAAGAATAAACGTAAAGCGAAAAGTTGACAGCTCGGTCTAAGAGAATTTTAAGTTTGGTTACACTGCTCGCGCATGCTCATTTTCATTATTTTTAAATTTAACTGTAAGAAGATAAAAGTTGGCCAACTTCTTAAATAAAAGTTAAAGTTAAAGTTTTCTTAAAGTGTGTATAAACGCGCTTATATATTGGTGTGCAGTGATATTCCACTAAAGTTAAATTAAATTTAAAGTTGTCTGCATAAACCAGCCTTAAATTCTTCCAAATGGCTTTGGAAGGAACAAGGCTCCAAGCAAGAATTTTTGATGATAATTAAAAAACCATAAGAGATAGCTTAAATTGCAAAAAAGATCCCGGAAGAGGAGGAAATTTCCAATAAAAAAGTCCCAACTCTGGGACTTCTATCTCCATTATTTATAATTTTAATTAAACGCTGAAAATGGGCCTCACCGCGACCTTTTTGGTTGTTCGCTGTGCGTCAAAACCAATGAGCTGTTAGCTTAACTGGAGAAAGCATCGATTTGGCATAAGCGTGGCATCATAAACGCACATTCTAAGGTTCTGCCTAGCGATGAATGAATCTCTGTACTCGAAACAATAAAATCCACCAAAACCCGGGGGTTACTACAGATACTATTTTGTCGTAAAGCGTGGCTGCCAAGTATCTTTCTGTTTTATTTACTTGGTAGTATATTATGATTGAATTTTACTTAATTTATTCCTAAAATTACATCAAAATAAGTAATATAATGTATTTTAAACCGTGAAATAATATTTGTTATATTTATTACTATAAAGTATAACACAGAAAAGTAATGATGTCAAAATACTATTTTCTTTTTGGACAGCTACTAATAAAAGCGCGACAACGTGACAACAGCGGATTTTTCGTAGAAGCGTACTTTCGCCACCTTCAGCTTCGCTCGACAGATGACACATTCAATATGGCGTTTTAGTCCAAATGTTTTTTGTTGTTTGGGTAATTTTTGTGACAACTGTATAAATTTCACGTATGCGTAGGTACTTTTGTGTGCCAAGTGTGTAAAATGACGGAATGATTCCTGGATTATCATATTCACAAGTAAGTACAAACTATGCTTGTAACCATTCTATCGCCAATAATAAACAAAACCATATTGGGCGCAGCTCTCGATTGCGTTTATGAATAAATGCTTTCTCTATCTATGCTGTCAGCTCATTGGTCAAAACCGAGTACGTCACACTAAATAATTTTTTTTAGCGTATTAAATAATAATTGAAAAATTTTAAAAAATCATGATGTATTTAAAACACTTCAAAGAATTTTTTCCTGTTAAAAATTTTACTTAAAGTTAATTTTTCACATTAAGTTTTGCATTTTTGACTTTTGCTGTCGCCGCTAGATGGCGTTAACTGAAATGGTAGCAAATTTTTGAGTTTTTTTAAAAAAAACAAATGTAATGGTATATTAATTTTTATATATTTTAAAAGAGGATAAATTTTTCTATAATTTAATGAAAAGAATTTATTATCTACCTTTTGAACTGTTGATATTGACCAAAATATAATTTTATTACATTAAAAAATGGCACGCCACTGTTTTTTATCAAAATAAAAATCAGTTTTGTAATCTCTTATTAGTTGCTAACAAAAAGAACCTCCTGACTTTTTTTCGTTAGACAAACGGTTTTGGATTAAAAAAATAAAATAGGTTTACATACTGTTACCTTATAATTATCATTGTAAACAGTATGTAAACCTATTTTATTTTTTTAATCCAAAACCGTTTGTCTAACGAAAAAAAGTCAAGAGGTTCTTTTTGTTAGCAACTAATAAGAGATTACAAAACTGATTTTTATTTTGATAAAAACAGTGGCGTGCCATTTTTTAATGTAATAAAATTATATTTTGGTCAATATCAACGGTTCAAAAAAAGGTAGATAATAAATTCTTTTCATTAAATTATAAAAAAATTTATCCTCTTTTAAAATATATAAAAATTAATATACCATTACATTTGGTTTTTTTGAATAAAACTCAAAAATTTGCTACCATTTCAGTTAACGCTATCTAGCGGCGACAGCAAAAGTCAAAAATGCAAAACCAAATAAGCGTTTTGTAGTGCAAATTATGCTCTTTCATATGAGCCTAAGTTTGCTAAAATCGGTCAAAAGAAACGGGAGAACTCTTGGTTTGTTTAGAAAAACAATTGAACTTCCCCACCGCTTTATTTTGATAGATAGAACAAAACGGTTTAGACAAAAAATGTAGGGAAATGGTCAGTAAATATGAAAATGATATCATCGATATACTTTCATTAGACAAAATTCTATAAAAATCCCATTTTTCTACTTGGTGTTGGTTGTTACGCCCTCTAGCGGACGTTTGACAAACTCGAAAATAATTTCCAGCAATTTCTCTTGGCGACTTTTATTATGATTTTTTTTTCTCAAATCTATACGACCAATATCTTATGAGATATGGCCGCTCGCTACCCTTAACTGATCACCCTATACATTAAAAAAAAATGTTTAAATAATTGTCGTATAAATTTTTCGCGTCGTAGAGCCCTTCCTATATACATACAATTAAAATATTAAATAATGGAGATAGAACTCCGGGAGTTGGCACTTTTTTATCGGAAATTTTCTTCTCTTAAAGAATCTTTCTTGCCATTTCCGCTATCTCTTATGGTTTTAGAGTTATCATCAAAAATCAAAATGGCTTTTTTTATTTCGTTTTTTGTTAATTACAATCTCAATTTTTATTGGCAAAAAAAATCCTCAAAACGCCTCTCTCAGAGTTGCATTTCGGAAGAAAAAGCACTTCTCGACTAGACTTAACCATTTGTTTGACGTGGAGATTTGAAATTACTTGTAACCCTAATCTCTTATATGCTTTTACGACAATTATAATCATTTATGAACTGCATTCATATTTTTATCGCTCACATTTTATTTACTTACTTTACACATCAAAGTTAATATCCTTGTAGGAAAAATAAACAAAATTATCTGTTATTACTTGCACAAACACACACACAATGTATAATTTAACAATAAACTGAATAATTTTTTTAAATGTATTACCTTGACTCGAGATTAGGTTTATTTTGAGTCACCTTGACACAGTTGCTAATTAAACGGCCAATTAACACTTTTTAGCTCTAAAGAGATAATTTTTAAAAGATTAAAACAACTCTGGGCATCATCATTTAGTACCATTTAGCAGATGTTTTTAAATCCTTTACTTACATCCAACGAGGAGTAAACTTGACCATATTTTTTGTTTTCGTCAACTAACCATCTTGGGCATTTTTTCCGTAAAATTTAAAAAAATACCCTTTCTTCCTTCTGTTTTTAATGAACCAGGAATAGCTGCTTTTCTCTTACACTTTTAATTTCTTAACGCAAGATAAAATTATTTCAATTATTTTAAAATAAACTGATTTATCTTATATAACTTTTTTTCTACGAATCGATTTAAATAATATTGGCATGTTATTTAAATTAGTTTTTTTGTTATTTGTGGTTTTGCATTTGGTTTTCCATCTCCCAAGGTTAAAATAGCACTCACGTAACTTTTATATAACAGTTTAAATTATATTTGTAATTAATAGATAAATATTTACATTTTAACTGACGCCATAGTTTAAAAAAACAGTCTCTACGAAATTTAAACTACTAAATTTATCTTCAACCGGCTTAACCAGGTTTTAAATAACAAACCTTGACAGTAAAAGAACCCATTTTTTATTGAAAAAAACTTTCCATAGAAGTACGGCGGCAAACCTCTGAACTACCCCCCGTAAATATACGATATTACTCCTCTATTTCAGGGAGTTCCAAGTACAGTTTTCAGAATTTTTCCTCTACTTGTGTCCTTTTCTTTTTATGGACCAAAACCCGGGCGTAGTCAGGATTTCCTCGTAACTTATTCCACGCCTCTAAAATTTTATCCTTAAGTTCGTTTACATTTTGCGGCCTAAACTCATTTTCCCTATTTATTTTTTTAACTAATAAGCCCCAAACATTTTCCATAACACTTAAATCTGGACTACGTGCGGGCCACGGTAAAACCCTGATATCCTGCTCTTCCATCCATTCATCGACTTGCCGGGCCGTATGAATGGGACCCTTATCTTGCTAAAAGATAAAATTTCTGTCCGGAAATCCATCCAGTACAGAAGAAAGCATGATATTCTGTAGTAGATCTTTTTTTTTATATATATATATATATTATATATATATATATATATATATATATATATATATATATATATATATATATATATATATATATATATATTATATATAATATTTTTATATAATATATATACGTCCGCATTGAACCCTCCTTCGTTAAAATAATATACACCAAGTCCTTATGCACTCAGCCATTCCCAAACATTTACTGAAAATCGCCCACAACTTCTATCCTTTTGGGCATACCTCTATTTCCAGCAGGTTGTTCCTTTTCATCGAAATTTCTCTTGTTTGCATTTGTTAGCAAAATAATTTTTGTGAATGCTCGCTCATCTAGTGCGGTCAATTTGTTTTTTAATGGATTGGTCTTAAATAAAAGTTCATATAGTCCGGGAGTTCCAGTAAATTTTTCTCCTTTAATATAAATATCCGGTCCGTTAAATTCAAGCCGAGAATCACCAAAAGTTAGATGATCGGTGGTTAAATCATGTTTTAAATATGTGCGATCGTACTCGTTTTCCGTATCAGTTATAAATCCTTTCACATATTCTCTCGGTAGCGGATCATACTGATCTAGATATTCCCTAAAGGATTCTTCCGCAATACTATCCATTTGAACAGGATTAAATTGAGGATCGACTCTAAACTCGTCGTCAAAGTAACTTTCTTCAGGGGTATGTTCATACATAGTTCTGTTTAAATCAGCTCCCTCGCCATCGTTCATATCCTGAGCCATTGGTGCGGCATTTTTGAGGCCTGTATACCTTAAGTATCCCATTGTAGCACGAGTGAAACACTTTTTCATCGGTTACTATTATATTTTCCCAAAAAATCGGAGGTTCCAAGTAAAATTGTAGAGCAAATCCAATGCGTTGTTCTTTATTTGCATTTGTTAAAAACGGTTTTAAGGCTGCCGGGTGGAAGCGCAATTCGGATATTTACCTTATTCTTCGCCGTGCCGTTCTGACCGGTGCTGGAAAATTCCTTTTCGTTTTTGCTGTAACTACAGATTTAAATGATTGGTTTCTCTAAACATTAAGTAAATTATAGTCTTGTTCTTGATTCGATACTTTGTGGCGACCACTTCCAGCTCTTCTCTCAAAGGAATGTGTCTCCTGCCATTTTTTTTAACAAAATGAATAGTACTCTTGGGATGTTAAGCTCTTCCGCCACATCCCTTTCTGGCCAACCTCTTTGCTCAATATAATGAATAATTAATACTTTTTGATCCAAAGTTAGGTTTGGCATTTTAAAAAATATTTTTAGACACTGACAACGGACGCCTGTTTCTTTATTAGGTTTTTCAATAGGTATTTATATTCAGTAGAAGATGGCATAAGCCTATTTTACGAAAGGGAAAAAGAATTGCCCAAGATTTAATGGCCGTTACTGTACATATAACGTAAGATTTGAAATCACTTAAGACATTGACAAAATTAATTGGCATGCTCAGCTGAAACAGGAAGGTAAAAATTTTACCTTCCCAGGAGGTAAAGTGCTGTTTTCTATCCTTATTCAAGGGTTGAAAACGGTATTTTCTACCAAGGTACTAGAAAAAAGCATTTAATAGTTTGTAATCTCTGAGACCTAAATAATGATACTACGTTGTTATTTATCTTTCGTAACCTCCATAGTCCAAAAATTATTATAAATATCTTAAAAAGTCATTGCCTAACAACTTATTTATAACATGTAAACAGTGGTTGTTTTCAGCTAGTCTGTTAAAAATAGTTTTTAATGAGGCCAGTGGAAAATTTCCGGACGGTCAGTTCTTGACGAATTTATCGGAATGCAATTAAAAATGTGTTCTAATCGTTTCTCTTCTAAAAGAGAATAATATGCGCGCTTGTTAATTTTGACCTTCTCTTATTTTAATTAGTATTGGTATAATTAACAGTTAACATTGCTCGAAATGACCTTTCCTTTTAAATTGGAAATGCAGTATTTTAATAGTGATTTATTTGGTAAACAACATGTAGATTCCGGGAAGGTGTTAGACAATGTTATGGTTTCAATAACACTGTCATCTTGATCTTCAACTGTCTTAATTTTCATTTGCGCACAAAGTTTCGGTTAACATGTATCGTTTTTCAGTGAAACCTAAAAACTATTTTGTGCAACGACTTAGTCTAGGAGCAGAGCTGTCAAAGTACTCTCGAATAGTACTTCAAGTACAAGTACAAATACTCGTTAAATTGTACTTGCTTTCCCAAGTAAATTCAAAAAGTACTTGAAGTACTACCCAAGTACTTTACTTGAAGTTAAACAAAGTACTTGAAGTAAAACAAAGTCCTTGAAGTAAACCAAAGTAACTGAAGTAAATAAAAGTACTGGAAGTAAAAGCACTTTTACTTGACTAGCATTTTTTTAATAACATCAAGTACAATGCCTAAAATATACTAGCGGAAAAGAAAAAGTATACTTTTAATTAAACGATTTACCTTACCTGTTAAGTCTGTTATTGCGATGTATGTATTGAGATTTTAAGTTATTTTTTTGTGAAAAATTTTCGGATTAACCAAATATTTTCTGCAGTTTTACCCTTTTAATAAATCATCATTTTTCTTCTTTCTCTAACAACAAAAGTACATTAAACTAATGCACGTACCCTAGAGTTATATACTTTTAAGTATTATAAGTATTAATTAAAACAAGTTGGTTCCGTATTAAAAAAAAATAATAAAGCTGGTAAAAAAGCTTGAAGAGAAGAAAGTGGTGAGATATAAGTGGCTGATTGGTAAGTCGAGGCGAAAAATGAAGGCCCGAATTAATTTTTTAATTCTGAATCGAAAACCAAGAATACTTTTTTTGCAAATTTTCCTTCGTTTCCAAGATATTTCACTACAAAGTTTTGGCAAAAAAAATTAATCACATTTTGGGTAAAGTTCGAATAAATCTGTAAAGGTGTTGAGAGAAAAACTTTTATTTTTAATTTATTAAAAAAGTATCTATAAAAATCTATTTAAAAGTAAATTGGATAAAATTCATATATACGGTGTTCAGAAAATTGAAAAACTTAAAATGATACAAGAGTAAAGTGCATTTATTTGAGAAGATATGGAAATAAGTTACTAGAAAGATTTCAAAATCAAAGGTAGTTCTAATACCAATTTTCGAAAAAATCGGCCTACTTTTATTTATTTGTGATTAAATTTATTTTAATATCAATATAAATTTTTTATATCAATTTTATTAAATTTTTTGCTCACATCACATCATTTTATAGGGCGTTCCATATTTGTTTAAATATTAATTTTACATTTTTGTAATTGGATAATAAGAGGTTCAAAAAATTAAATAAAAACCAGGTCCGTATTTAAAAAATAAAGTTGATGATGGTCTAACGAAAGAATCGAAACTCGTACAGAAATCTCTGCTTTTGTAGAGCTTAAGAGGTGGCCATGAAAAAGTGTCTTTTGTTTTTTCATATCTCTTTAAATAACGTCAGAAAAAAATAAAAACGAAATCAACAAATTTTGGTTTTTTCCGGATATCTTCGGAAGTACTCGGAATTTTACATTTTTCTAATCGGCATGTTGTTAGGCACCTAAATACGCAACTTTGCCATAATTTAACCGACTTCGTATCTCTTACGGTTTCCGAGATCCCCATGCATGCACTCGAATCTGTGGCACCCTGTATATATAAATATATATATATATATATATATATATATATATATATATATATATATATATATATATATATATATATATATATATATATATATATATATATATATATATATATTAATATAATAGTAATATTCCCTTTGCACTTGTCACACTTTTAATAGTTAAAATAAAAAATTTCGACTTTTTACCATATAAATACGTCAAATTTACTAAAACAATTTTATTGTTTTCATAGCTTTCTTGATACTAATATGATTTTTTTTCAATTTATTTATATTTTAAGCTTAAATATCTCAAAAATGGTTCATCCAAACATCATCAATGTATATATATTTGAAATAAAAAAAAAGATATTTTATTGTAGCGTATAATATACAGGGCGTTCCATTTAAAAAAGTTGAAGTTGCCTATATTTCTCCATTTTTTTATTGCGATATTTTTTTACTGATAATTTCAAAAGATAATATGGAAAAAACCTACAATTTTTATATAAAACATTTTTTTCTGTCTTCAAAAATAAAGGCTCCAGAAGCCACGTAAATATAATCAAAGACCCTGTATATGTTCACAATGTCAATGATTGTTATAATCATACTGTGTATTGTGTTATAATTGTGTAGATGGGTAGAAAGGTAGATAAGTAAATGGGTAGATGAGTAGAGGGGGTAGATGGGCAGATAGGCAGATATATAGGTAAATAAATAGATAGAATATTGTGTACCATAAAGCATTAAAATAATAAACACGGTTTTTTTTCTTATATTAATTATAGCAATTCGAATTCAATCTTAATAGATAAGACAGGACGTCTGTCGGGTCAGCTAGTATATCAATATAAACTTTTTTTCTAAAAACAATTTAAAAATCACGCTCTAGATTATTTTATATTACTTAAGAAACACCCTGTATATCATCTACATAAAAATCACATCACAACAACCATGAAACAAGCAAAAAACTAGCACCATATTCAACAGTCAAATTTTGTAGTACGTATTTTTGTTTTCCCGCCTATCACACATATGGGGTACGTTGTTATTATTTGTTCTAGCAACTGTGTAAACATCTCGCATCCAGTCAATATCGGCTGATGACCGCCGCCACAAACTGGGGCTCGACATATTGGGCCCGCTCCCAGCAGCCGCTGAGTACGGACCTGTGCTCTGGCAGTAGGAACTTATAAAGTTTTTTTGTTACATAGCACTTTTTAACAGTTCGCTTTCGAAATTTTTAAAAATAATTGGTCGTTTGGAGATTACTCAGAGTTTTTTGCAAGGCTGAAGCGCCCTCTATCGCATCCGATAAGGTTGTGAAAATAGGGTGGGTACATGAAAAGTATCGCAACATTTATGGATTGCTTAAATACATTTTTAAATAATGGGACAGTCTATGGAGCAAAATAGGTATCTAAAATTTAACAGCAAACCAGGGGTACCATGATTTAAAACATGGTATATTGTATTTAGTCATATTTAAACCAAGAAAAAAACAGTCATAAATCTCCCAATTAAAACCCATAAAAAAGCCTAAGTAAACGATCCATAAAACCTTTTTTTGGCCGGGTTTTTCTGAGAATGTTCAAGAATCATTCTTTATGTTTAATGAGTTAATCGAAAATTTACCTGAATATACGCATTTTTCTAAAACAAGGCAATTTTTCGAACTAAATTATTTTTTTAAAAGATTATCAATACGAGAAAATTTGTGGTTATAGATTTTTAAGTATTTGGAACAAATCAGTAATAATTATTTTAACCTGGACAAATAATATTTTCGAGATACTTCCAGCGGTATTGAAAGTTTAGTTGGGTAAATAATGAGGCGTGTCAGCTACCGAAAACTTTATGACTGGTTTTTTCTTGGTTTAAATAATAATAAATAAACATAAAAAAACTAAAATCTGTATAATAGTTGGTTTCCCTTTTAACCACGGAGGTTATTAGCTTGACCTGTATGTATGTAACGGGTGTCCAAATAAGCCATATCTGTATCTCAAAAATGTTTATCGCACAGCGTTGCGGAAAAAATATTTTTAGTAAAAGTGGTCAAGAGAAATAGCTGGAAATTATTTTCAAGTTTCTGAAATGACCGCTAGGGGGCGTAACTGTAATCTTGAATCTAAAAAAGTGATGTGTCTGTAAATTTTGCTATATTAACCTAACAAAAAAATACCTCATCTTTGAAGTCGAGCATAATTTGAACTCTTTTTGTTTGACGATTTTTGCTGTACCTATCGCTAAAAATAAAGTGGTGGAGAGTATTTAAAGGTTTCCGTAAAAAACACTCTGTATCTTCAAAACGGCTAAGCCGATTTTAGCAAGCTTAGTAGTTGACAAGAGCTTTTCTTGGGCTATAAATGTTACAATATTTGAAGTTTTTTTAGTTTCACTTGTCGCCGCTAGATGGCTTTTTTCGATATTCGGACAGAAATGGTAATTTTCCCCAAAAAATTAAATGCATTGGTATTTTTTTTTTCGTAAAAAAGTAGCTTAATGATGCTTACATAAGCTTACGAAAACTATATCTCGATATCTTGTTTCTTACCTAAAATTTAGGCCAAAGAAAATTTTATACGTCAATATCTCGAAAACTATAAAAGCCACAAGAAATTTTATGTGACATAAATTATGTATTTTACGAACCTTTAATTTAAGTTATATAATTTTTCGCCTAAACGCAATACTTTACGAATTATAATCAACAAATCGAATTTTCAGGATTTTTTTTAAGGTATACCCCTGGAATTCGATTTTTTTATTATAACTCGTAAATTATTGACATTTAGACGAAAAAATTATATAACCTAAATTAAAGGTTCCGTAAAAATACATAATTAATGTCTATAAAATTTCTGTAGGTTTTATAGTTTTTGAAATATTGACGTATAAAATTTTCTTGGACAAATTTGGTAAGAACAAGATATCGAGATACGGTTTTCGGAGCTTGTTAAGGCATTTTTAGCTACTTTTTATGAAAAAAATATACCAATGCATTTAATTTTTTGAGAAAATTAACCATTTCTGTCCAAATATCGAAAAAAGCCCTCTAGCGGCGACTTGTGAAACTAACAAAACTTCAAATATTATAAAATTTATAGCCCAAGAAAAGCTCTTGTCAACTAGCCTAAACTTGTTAAAATCGGCTTAGCGTTTTGAAGATACAGAGAGTTTTTTACGAAAACCTTTAAATACTCTCCACCACTTTATTTTTAGAGATACAGCAAAAATCGTTGAATAAAAAAGGTTCAAATTATGCTCGACTTTAAAGATCAGGTATTTTTTGTTAGGTTAATATAGCAAAATTCACAGAAACATCACTTTTTTAGATTCAAGATTGCAATTACGCCCCCTAGCGGCCATTTCAGAAAGTTGAAAATAATTTCCAGCTATTTTTCTTGACCACTTTTACTAAAATATTTTTCCTCAACGCTGTGCGATAAACATTTTCTGAGATACAGATATGGCTTATTTGGACATCCGGTACGTAACGAAATCTTTTAACGTAATTTTCACCTATTTTAAGAAATCTGATTGAAAATTTGTACAGGGTCAAGAGCCCATGACCATCCAGTAATTTCATAATTTCGTTTAGAGATCCTAACTAGGATCATCAGAATAAAAAAAGAAAGAAAATACCTGTGTTAAAATAAGAATCCTTGCGCATTCACCATAAAAGGCCACACTAGCACGAAACGCTTTCTACAAGAATTAGGCTACTGGCAACAAAAGAATAATTTTTAGAGGAAGGGTTTTCCACTGACCCTTATGTTGGGTTATCTATGGGGTTTTCCTTTTCTTATGATTCGTCGGCATAATAAATTTGCTTTACATATATTTCAGCCTAATTCTTGTAGGGAGCGTTTAGTGCTATTTTGGCCTTTGTTGGCCTTGTATGGCGAATGCGCAAGAATAGTCATTTTAACAAATTTTTTATTTTATTTTTTATACATTTTAGTCAGGACATTAGAACGAAGTTATGAAATAATTGTATTGTCATCGGCTCTTGACCCCTGTACAAATTTCCAAGTCAATCAAATTTCTTGAAATGGGTAAAAATTTCGTTGAAAGATTCCATTACTGGCCAAGCTAATAGAAGCATGCTAAAAATGGCTGTTTTTAAAGGGTTTTTCCTATAGATAACAGAAAAAAGCTAACTTTTAAAGAGATTTTATTTTATATATATTTCACGCCCTAGTAATAAGCTGTTAAAATTTAGGTACTAAAAAAATCTCAATAAACTGAGTTACAAGAAGTAAAATAATGGACAAACCAAAGGCAGCATTTATATTTCTAAACAAAAAAATATCACTAGCTATTGTATTGAAATTACATTTCTTTTTACACATTGTATGTTGCACACTTAATAACTCAAAACGTTGTTTTGTTAACATTTTGTCCATTGTTCTTTATCACGTATTCAAGTTATTAGTTCCAATATAAGTTATGGTTCATTTCGCAAGTAACGTAAAAGATAAAAACTTGTTTGTTCCTCTTATCATTTTTAACATTAATATTGGTACAATTAATGGCAGTATATTGACTATTTTTTCTAATAAAAGATATATGCCTGTCATGAAAATAAATTATGTAAAGTCTGCCCTATAATTAACAACAGGAAGGTATTAAGTACTGAGTTTTTAGATTATATGATCATCGTAATGAATTGTACAGTATCTAAATAATCCCATAAACGTAGTACCATAATATCCTAGAGGAAATACATGAAAATATTGCAAAAAACATGTTGGGTCTCTCAAAAGCCAAATTATTTTAAAAATCAAAATTTATGATTATCTCCAAAAATATATTATTTAAAATAATATATAAAACGTTAAGTTTTAACAATCTATAACTGTGAATAAAACACGTTTTATAAATAAAGCATTTTTTCCCAAAAAATAAAATTAAAACTCCTTCATTTTATTTTTATTTAATAAAATATTTTATTAAATTACCCACCAATATAACTTGGTTCATCTATGGATTAAACGAGAATATTAAACCATTTTTAATACCTTTAAAAATAAAAAAAAATGTTCGACAAAGTTTGCAGTATTAGAGCAACTGTATGCCATGGAATTAATAATAATTATACCGCAATAGATAAAGACCTTTTGGCATCAGTGTGCAAATAATCCTTTCCTTTTATTTCAAGTGTCCAAGGGGGGATGTTGGACTGGTTTAAAATAGTGGTTTTATTAAAAATTTGGGTTATTAATACAAGCTAATGCTTGTGTCGATTTTTTTAAAAATTACTTTGAAATGTTTTAAATGGAACTGTTTAGTTTCCACACCTCAATGATTGTAGTACTGCCAGACCCGCATAAACTTGACTAAATTAATTGTTTACTCACAAAAAGCTCTAGAAATGTAAAAATTTCCACCATTTTTTTCAACAAAAAGTATTTCTTTTTTTATGCATTTTAAAATATTTTGGGATTTGTATTAATTTACTCTTAGTTTATTAAAAAATAAAAAAATATATTATTTAAATATTTTTTTTTTTTTAATTTTTTTAAAAACGCAACCACTCTTTTCAGCCAGACCAGTTATTCCCTCTTGAACATTCGATATAGAATATGAGGAAAAGTTTCGTCATAGTCCAGTAACTGAAGACCTGAAAGTACCCAAAGCTGTAAATAAATCTGTACAGTTTTCTTTTGGCGCAATTTTGGGTTTTGGGATGCTTTGGGGAAAAAAAGGTTTATAAATTCCGACTTGCAAACCCCTGAAAATGGCTCCCAAAGTCCCAAATATAAGTTTTCCGCAATATCTGCCAAAAATGTGAATTACAGAATTTTTGTTGAGACTAAAAAATGAAGAACATTTTGAATTTACAAAAATGGTCCCACCATTTTTTCGCAACATCAATATTTTTCGCAAAAGGGCCGTCGAAAGTCCATAACTTTCCCAAACCTGGATAGATGTGATATTTTTTACCGAATTTCGTCCACGGTTTGGGAAATTTCATTGTTGTCCTCTTTTGGGATTTTTTAAAAAAAAAAATACATTTAAAACTAGACCCCTAAGCTTTCAAATGACTTTATTAAAAACATTTTAATAGATGATGAGTTTTGATTCGCGTTTCTTCCACAGATTTTCTAGAAACCCGGAAACGGCTAAAAAGGGGAGATGGGCAAAAACAATTTTTATAAAACCAAAAAAGATGGTAAAGGAAATTTTCCCCAAACTCATATGCAATGATAGGTAGGGGTTTTTTATTCCGATGAATTAAATGATTAAAATGTCCATTATTCCCCAAGTAATGGAACAATTGTCCGCCCGCTTATAAGGAATCCATAAGAAGCGGATTCTACCCAAGAGCGGAGGAAATAGGGACTTTTGGGGCCGTTATCTAAAATATCGATTTTTCAAAAAATTATAGGGTATTTTGTGATTAAAGGCGATTTTTATTTTTTTTCAATACAAAAATTTCCAATTGGGATATTTTGGGGATATTGGGGGAAAACCCCTTTTTAGGGCCTTGAGGGGGATTTTCAGCTTTTTTCCCCCCTGTTAATTTAAAAAACTTTTTTCGCTCGAAAGCATCCCCAAAGACCTAAAAATTGCGCCCAAGGGAAAACTGTACATATTTATTTACAGCTTTGTCCCTTCATTTACTGGACTGTCAAGTGTACACTGATGTTATAAGGTCTTTGTCTATTGTGGTATATTTTGTTCTCCAAACTTGACCTTAAAAACTTCATATTTATTAATTTGAAAGTAAAATGAAATAATTTGAAATAAGTCTAATGGTAAAGAGTTGCCCAGCCTTATACCAGGTCTATGATTTACTAAATATCTGTAGAGGGTTTTTTTATCCTTTTTTTAAATTTACTTTATCGTTACCCAAGTTGTTACAATGTTACATAAAATTGATGTGTTTACGTATTTACCAGTTATAGATCTCTCCTCTTTACATAATAAACCTTTCAGCTCTATTCAGCATATAAAAAAAATAAAGCTTTTCTCCAACAATTCTGACAATGGTTATGGTTAATACTGCTAACAGTTAAACAATGTAACGAACTTTAGTTATTAATTCAGGTTAAAATAAGTAACCTTATTTTCCCTGCCTTTCAATTAATATTTGACATTTTCAGTTAAAATTATTATCAGGTATTGTTGTGTAAGAATATGTGTTGATTCTCCTATTTGTAAATATTTATTTTACACTTGGCAACACTGCGCTGCATATTTCGTAGTACGGTTTTATTTTGGTGCGTTGAGCATATCATGATTTTTTTTTAATAAAAGATTAAAAAACGTGTAAAATGGCATAAATTCAATGAAAATAGTGCAGGTTTGAAGGGCTTGTTTGGTACTTGCCATTCTGAATTTTTTTACCCATTTATTGTAGATATTAATTGAATATGATGGGCGTAAAAACCGATCTTTAATCCACCTTATTTACTTGGGAGATGAATACCCATTGAATATGTGCACTTGCGGCGTTGCCAAAGGTAAAAAATACTACAAATTGACACACAGTTGTTACATGACCATATTTCTAAGGAATCGTAATATTGATTTAAAATTATATTCCCCAATTGGTAAATTTAAAAATTAATACATTGTTGGCTGTTAAAAACCAGGAATGTTTTTTTTTTTTACAAATATAATGGATAATATAAACTTCCATAAAACCTTTTTATTTATACACAACATATTAATTTGATTTTAAAAATTTTGAAACAAAACTAATCTACCTAAACCTTTTCGATCCCTCGCATAAGACCCCGACTGGCTGTGGAATACTATGAAAGATGGCTCAGGACTGTGATAAAAACTAAAACGGATGGCCGATTTTATAAAGAAACTCTTGGAAAAAAGTGATCTAGGGCCGAAGCTAAATGGCTCAAAGAAAGGTATGTTTATTAATATTAGTAATAACTTGTCGTGCTTGGCACCACTTTTTTTTTTTTTATTTTGGGATAATCCATGAAGACTTGAGACCTTAAAACTAGGATAATTGTATATTTTTATTGGCGGTTTATTTTAAAATCAGCAGAATCAACACGTTGACACATGTCAGACACAAGCCTTCAGTCTTCTTGGAAAATCCGTTCCCTTCTAAGTTTTTTCATAGGCCTTTTCATCAAAAAAATTTTAAAAGGGGTTAAAATTTGTTTTTTGAAACAAGCATTTAAAAAAACCGGGAAAAACATTTTAAAAATTAAAAAATTTTCCCAAAAAAAAGGAAAAGTATATTTTTAAAAAAAGGAAAAAAAGAAAAAAAGAAAATAAAAAAAAGTTTTTAAAATTTTTTCAAAGGGGGTTTAAAATTCAATTTTATAAGGGTTTTCGTACCGAAAAAAAAAGGTCCCCGGTTTGGTTATGGGAAAGGGATAAAAAAATTTTAAAAATTTAAAAAAAGGCATAAATTTTCATTTAAAAAAACAAAAAACAAATTTAAAAATTTTTCAATAAAAAAAAAAACCAAATTTTTTTTTTGTTAATTAAAATTGGAAAATTTTCTAATTTTTTGGAAAAAATTTTTTTTAAGATAAATTTTAAAATAGAAAAAAAGAAATTTTGGTTTTTTTAAAATTTAATCCAATTTTTTTTCCCTTTTTTTTTTAAAGGGGGAAAGGGGTTTTCCTTTTGGACTTTTGGGTTTTAAAAAACCTTTTTAATTGGTCCCCCCAAAAAATTAAAAAGGGCTTTCCAAAAAAAAATTTTTTATAAATTTTTAAAATTGAAAAGGCCACCCAACCCCCAAAAAAAATTTTTTCCCCATAAATTTTTAAAATTTAAAAAAAAAAAATTTTCCCAATTCCCACCATTTTCGTTTTTCCCAAAAACATCCCAAATTTTAAATTGCCGGCCCAAATTTTTTTAAAAAACATGGGCGATCGCTTTCCCGCGAAAAAAAAAAGGATAAAAAGGCCATTGCCGAAGATATTTTCATTTTTGACAGCTTTGGGAAATTGCTATCTTTATGGCATTAAAAATAGTCAATTTGTTAGACCCCCCCCTTTCACCAGACATGGGTTTCCAGGATTTTGTCGGTGGAAAATCTGGATGTCGTTTTTTAAAACCCCCCCAAAAATTTTTCCGAGTTTTTCAAAAATTTGGGGGGTTTATGAAAGGCACAAACAAGGCAATCAAACTAAGGACTGCTACTGGCATTCCCCCATAACCGGTTTCTATCAATTCTGAACTTCCGGTTATGGGAAACCCCTTTTTAAAACAGCGCATACCCCCAAAAAAAGAAGAACTCCAAAATGGCGCTTTTTTTCCGATCCCCCGAGGGTTAAAATCAGTTAAAAAGCTCCGAAAACCCCCCCTTTTTTCTGAAAAAGCGTGGTTGGTCGAAGGTCAAACAGAAACTTTAAAAAATACAAATTTTTCTCCACCTAAGTCTTACGAGCGATCAAGTTTGGGACACTATATACCGTGGATAAAGAAGTTTTACCAATTCGTAAAATATGCAGTACTAACTTTTTCCATTTTTTGGAAAATTATTCACATTTAGATCATTTTTTATCTTTTTTTTCCGCAATTTAAATTATGCAGTATTAAAAAACATCTATGAAAATTTTGAAAATGTTTCAAAAAAAAAATTTTGTTGGGTAGTCGATTATTTGTTTTAAATTATCTGCGAATTCTACACGTGCCTTCATTTTATTGTTTTTTTTTTTGTTTTTTTTAATAAATTGTTTTTTTTATAAATTTAAGGGGAAAAAAGTTTTTACTAGTTTTTTTTCACAATGCCCTTTTTTAAGAATGTTTTTATTTAGTTTAAAAAAAAAATTTGCAAAAATTACGTCGCGTCGAAATTTTAAAAAAAGCCTTTTTTTTTTACGTAAAATTGTGGCATGTGTATTCTGTGGTTAACTCCAATTTTTTTATCTATCTCTCTTGTTCTTATAAAAACCCCCCCCCCTGTTTTTGGTTTTTTTGAATGCTGCGTCTTTTTTTTTTAAAAGTTGGTTAGAAATTACGTTTAAAGCATTGTTGGCTTTTTTGTCGGTTACCAAAAGAGGAAATGTTTTTTCGATTCACTTTCCTAAAAAAAAAGGGGGTTTGGGTGTGGGGAAGGGGGAGAATTTCTTTTTCATTCCAAAATATCACTAAAAATACTTTAACTGTAAATTTTAAAAAAAAAAACAAAGCGGGCAATGTCCCCCTTTTTATAAATAATATTAAAATTTGCTTTCTAAGTTATATTTTTTTAAAAAAAAGTCAATTTTAGCGGTTTTTTCGGAAATTTTTTTTGCAAAAAAACATCAATAAGAAAAATTAGAAAAAAAAAATTTTTTTTGTTTTTTTTTTTTTTTACAAAAGTCATATTGACAGAGTCGCAATTAAAATACAATTTAATTAAAAAATTTTTTTACTCTAAATGAAATAATGGCAATTTTTTTTTTTTTTTCATATAAAAATATAAAAACAGGAAAAAGTTAACTTTTTTACAGATTTTTGGGGTTTTTTTTTTTTTTTTTTTTTAAAGTTCTTTTTTTAATAGCACTGGTGATTTAATTAAAAAAACTTCATAAACTGTCCTTAAGAGGCATTTTTTGAAAAAACTTTTGTTTAATTTATATATTTTTTTTTCAGAATTGAATCAGAAAAGAGTCCGGTTTTTTGTCACAATGACATGCAAGAAGGGGAAAAAATTTTCATTGACTTTACCATGATAAAGAAAAAAAGAAAAAAGGGGGCCCAAACTTGTCATTATTGGTAAGTTATCATACTTTTTTTATATAATTTGGTAAATTTTTTTTTTGTTTTATTTTTTTTTTTTATGTGGATTTGTCAACCCATTTTTTTTTTAAATTTCATTTTTTTTTCCCCAGTAATTAAAAAGTCATATTTTTTTTAAGGAAAAAAATTTTAAAAAACGTGCGGTAGTAAAATTTTTTAAAAAATTTTAAATATGTTGCATTAAAACAAATCCGTAAACGGTTGTATACAATGAGCTAAAAAAAAAAAGCAATTTAAAAAAGGGGGGCGCCCAACATGGTTTTGTTTATTTTTTGGGGATAGAATGGGTTTTTAAACATATTTTTTATTTTCTTTTTGAAATGATAATCCAAGGGGAAAAAAATCCGTCACTTTTCACACTTGGCACTGCCTTCCCTTTTAATTTATTAAAATACTTACACAAAACTAAAATTTAAAAAAATTGTCACAAAAAAAATTTTTCCCAAAAAACAAAAAACATTTAAACTTTAAAAAAACCCTATTGAATGTGTCATTTTGTCGAGCGAACTGAAGGTAAAGCTTTTTTCGAAAAAAAAGCTGTTTTTTCCCCTTTTTCCCCAAAAAAAAGTATTTTAAAATCATTACTTTTCTGTTTTATACCCTTTTTAATAATAAATATAACAAATTTTAAATTCACACTTTAAAATACAATAGTAGAGTTTATTTTGATGTAATTTTAGGAATAAATTAAAAAAAATTTTTTAATCATTTTTACTATCAAGTAAAAAAAAACAGAAAGATATTTGGAGCCAGGCTTTACGACAAAATAGTATCTGTAGTAATTTTTTTCCCCTGGGTTTTGGGGGGGATTTTATTGTTTCGAGTACAGAGGTTCTTCATCGCAAGCAGAACCTTAGAATGTGCGTTTATTTTCCACCTTATGCCAAATCGATGCTTTCTCAGTTAAACTAACAGTTTTGATTGTATAAGAACGGGGAAGGTAATCAGTAAAAAAAAGGGGTTACTAAGTAGGAACTTGGTCTAATAAGCCTTACAGAGTCGTCCAAAAATGCATCAATCGTAGCAAAATACAGGGTGTGGTATTGGAAGATTGTTGATTAACCGAAAGACCATACAAAACCCAGCTTCCCCGGGCAAGGAGCGATCTCCTGGTCAGTCTCGGAATTTGGTTTGGATCCCGATGGATCCAAGACGGGACAATGGACCCGGCGCAGGAATACATGGGTATGCCCCCCAGGTTTAATGCTTATGTTTCCCCGGGGGGAAATATGCCATTTTTCCAGGCGGAAATATATGCCATTGAACTTTGTCTGCGAGAGAACTTGAGGAGGAGATATAAGGGCAGGGACATTATTCTTCTCTGATAGTAAAGGGCCTTTGGGCTTTGGCACCCCAACAAGTCAACTCAGGTTTGGGTTTTGGGAACTGTCTGCAATGCCCTTCCAAAACCCTCCTAACCACAACAAAGTTACACTTTCCTGGGTGCCGGGACCCAGGGAAATACAGGGCAATGAAAATGCAGACTCCCTGGCCCGGCGAGGCTCCGCAACAATTTTTTTGGGTCCTGAACCTGTTTTTTGGGAAAACCAAAAAACCCCCGGTTCGTTACATGACCCCGGGGGGATTCAAACACAACATCAGTCATACGGGGAAACCCCAAATTTCCCAAAGGGAAAATCACAGTAAATCAATTTGGACCCCAACCCTCGAAAGCATTGACAAGTGAATTACTAAAACTAAATAGGAATCAGATTAGAATAGTGACAGGATTAATAACCGGGCACCCCTTTTAAAAAAAACATATGCACACTATGGGCATCTATAGAGAAGGGAAACCCCTTTGCAGAATATGTTTAGAAGAGGAAGAGACAGCCCTCACATCATATATGAGTGCCCTGCACTTACAAAAACTGGAAAAACAAATCAAAACCTCATGGTGGACACTAACCACCGGGGGGGCTGGAGACCAGAAAAGAACAGTAAAGGGTTTTTTTCACCTTCTAAGGTGTTTAAACCCTTTTTTAAATGAAACAAATACACAAGAGATACAACAAGCCCTGTAGGCTGGAGTGTCGAGGCGGGCAAAACCCCCCAACTTGTGTATTTATTTTTTAAAACAATCAATCAATCAATAAACCGAAAGAGAATTAGTAGAAGCCCTAGAAATGTCATTAAGGGAGTGTGAGCAGTATTTGGGCTAAAGTTTTGGGGTTTTTAAAAAGCTGTGTGCGAATTTTCACTTCGGGATGAAATCCATAAATTAAAAGATCACTGGGAAAAAGTTTATTGAAATTGGGAGAATATATTTGAATAATAAAAAGTATTTCAAATTTTAAAATCGTGTTTTTCTTATCGAACGAAAAATGAAAAGTATTAAAAAATATATTATTTTTTGTTTCTATTTCAAGCTCTTTCCCCGATGACACAGTCCACCCAAATATGTTGTAAATAAATGTCATTTTTATTAGGCCGTTCTTAAGAATGGTTTTAAATCACCTTTAGTTTTGTAAAAAAACCGGAGAAGCGCCCCAAGTAGCAATTATACCCCAAAAATAATAATTATTCATCACATAGGCATCAATTTTTACGTGCAATCTTCCACAGGATAATCTTCTTGACAAAAAGGTGCCCTAAATACATTAATATAGTTCCAAAATTTTCCCAAAACCAAAAATTTTTCTTTAAAAGCTATGCAAAAGGGGGGTCAAACGAATGTCAGAATTAAAATTGTCTTGATCCTGTCCAAAAAAAAAACCCTTTTTTTGAAAATATATTTTTTCTATTTCTAAAAATGTTGATTTTTAAAAAGAAATAAAACTAAAAAATTCTCTAGAAATACATTTTTTTCTAGCTATAACGGGGGTTTTTTACAAAAAAAAAATTTTTTTTCT